>BHFT01053010.1:0-31661 GCA_004320025.1 Laticauda laticaudata | reverse complement strand
AAAAAAAAAAAAAAAGCATGGAAGCAAGTGAAGAAATTCCTTCAGGGTCTAAATTAATGGCTTTTGGGGAAATTAAAAAAAAGAAATCAGCCATTTACAAACCTTTGTTACGTTCTTGTTGAACTTTTACTTATGACCATAAGATTGGCTTAGGAGATCTTGAAGCTGGTTTGTGAAATATGTACTTCTAAGAAAAAAGTTATCATATGGTATCACCAATAGGCTTTCATGAATCTTGTGAAATCAAGTTTTATACCCAAATAATTCTTTGTTACATTCATGATGGATGGATGGATGGATGGATGGAAAGATAATAGATAAAATGACAGACAGACAGAAAGAAAGACAATAATAGATACTATGGTACAAGTTAGATGATAGACAGACAGACAGATTAGATATAAATAGATGGTTGATAGATGACAGATTAGCTAGCTAGCTCTCCAGCTAAATGACAGATGATATAGAGAGATAGGTAGGCAGATAGGTAGGTAGATAGATGATAGATAGATGATAGATGATAGATAGATAGATAGATAGATAGATAGATAGATAGATAGATATAAATAGATGATAATGTTAGATAGGTAGGAAGGAAGGAAGGTAGGTAGATGTATGAGACAGCCAATCTTGGAAGTTTTATACTTAGCAAAGATAGAGGGTATCAGTATCATAGTAAGAGTTATCACTGAACATTTATTTTATTTTCTTGAACACAATTTGGAAAATCAAGGTTCCCAGGCCTTCTGAAGAAGTAAAATGTCATCTCTAGGGGACCTGCTGCAAACCATCTCAAATATTCAGGTGAACAGTACAAATGCAATAAATGAAAGCATAGGAATAGTTAGAACTTGCTCCAGGATGTAAATCAATCATCACCTTCTAGATGTTGTGAAAATTAGGGACATCCATACAAGCAGAGCTGAATTGAAGGACTGGAGTCGATAGGAAAAAGAAGAAAAGAGCAATGCAGAGGAAAAAAATACGATTCAGTTCAGCATTTCAAACAGGATTCAGCACAAGGGCTGAATAATGAAACAAAGCCAATATATTCACCATGCCAGGAAGGTTTCTGTTAGAAAGATGTTGGAATTATTTAAAAAGGTTAGCCTATGAATAAACATGATTCATCAAGGCCTCCTGCACTTGCAACAAGCAATGCTAATGAATAATAAAATGTAATGGGGACTGGCAAAGAAATTAATGTTAATCTTATCTAAAGCAGATACAAATTAATATTGGAGCAACATTTTTGTAATCAGTTCTGGAGGAAAAAATTCAATTAATGTGACTGAATCAATATTTCAGATCTTGGTCCCTAGAAATTTTCTCTTTCCAGTCATCCTTTCCCACCTTCCACCCTTCTTTGTGTTTGAACAAGCTGGTTTGGAGAACAACTATCATGCTACCCCACCAGCAACAACTTCAAATCAATACTCAACTTTTGAAGAGGGCTTGGTTTTTGCAAGGGGTAAGAAGTCGGCTCTGTTTGCCAAATTCCAAATTTTCTAATCTAACTAATGTATAAACCACATGCTCTCTCTTTCCTCCTGATTAGCTAGCTGTCTTATAAGAGCTAAATTCTAAGATTGTTTTGTTTTGCTGTTCTTCCTTCAGTTAACAGTCAGAGGTAAATCTTCTATGGAAGTTTTTCTTATCTCAGACTCAGATTAAATGTGTGTGTGTGTGAGAGAGAGAGAGGGGGGGGGAGAGGGAGAGAGAGAGACTTTGCAGTGATCCCCATGGCCTCAATTGTTTTGCAAAATCCTTGTGCTCTCTGAGCTTAGTTGTTTTCTTGAAAACATTTCATTATCTGAACTAGGTAACATCATCAATGCTAGAATAGAGGAGGTATGGAGGAGGAGGAGGAGGAGGAAAAAGAGAAGAAGGAGAAGAATTTTTTTCTTCAGTGTTTTCAATTTACAAAGATGAGATAATTAAGAAGGTGTTTGAACTGCAGAACCTGGATGGTTCAATCATGAGGTTGGTATGATTTTAACCTTTTGAGTTTGAATTTGTGGAGAAGGAGGAAGGAAGAAGGAGGAAGGAGGAAGAAGAGGAAGAGGAAGAGGAAGAAGAAGAAGAAGGAGGAGGAGGAGGAGGAGGAGGAGGAGGAGGAGGAGAAGAAGAAGAAGAAGAAGAAGAAGAAGAAGAAGAAGAAGAAGAAGAAGAAGAAGAAGAAGAAGAAGAAGAAGAAGAGGAGGAGGAGGAGGAGGAAGAAGTCATCTATGGAATCTTTGGTTGTTCTCTGAGCTTGATAGTTTTCTTGCAGATGTTTCATTATCCAAACAGTACTGATGATGTTACCCTGTAGGGTCATGAAATGTCAGCAAGGAAACAGCCAACCTCAGAGAGTGCCAATGACCCCTCATTTAAACCCTGAGCATCATATATTCTCCTTGATCAATACTCACTTATTTTGTAACTTCCTTCTTTTCCAACCCTTCCCTTCTCCTGGCCTTCCTACTTTCTTCTCCTGTCTCTTAACATTCAAATGAACTGGTGTTTAATATACAAATCATAGGTGAGATGAAATGGGGGGAATCACTATCAGGATCCTACCAAGCAGGGAACAGTGGGGGAAGTGTTTTCATCTCCTATGGTGGGTCTGATGAAAATTGCTCTCTAAATGGTCTTATTTACATTGGGATGAATTAAAGTGTGAATTCTCAGAGGCAGTGATTTCTCTTGCTCTCCGAAGTACAGAAACCTTGATGTGGTTTTGATAATAGATCTGAAAATGTCTGGGGCCTTGGAGACCCCAGACCAAAAGAAAAAAAAAGGTGAAAAATGAGCAAACTTCAGCAAAACAAATAAATCACTTGGTTTTTCTTTTAATTCGCTTCCAACCCAGGGAGGAAAAGTTGATACAAACTTTCTCTCAATGTTTCTTTTCCCTGTTTAGTAAGTTCAGTCAATGAAAGGCAAGTCACAGTTATTGCAGAAAGAGTGTCCTTATTCTTTTGGGGGAGAAAAAAAATAAATCAGTTGAAACTAGAAAGGCTTTTAAGAAGGGAAAAAAATAAAGATAACCTTTCAGCAAAATAAAAGTACTCTCTATTGTCCCTCCTTTAAGTATATGATTGCAGCTTCTCTGTCACAATAGCTGATTGATCCTGGCTGATTCTAGAAAGTACTTAGAAAACTAAATACTAGTTGGAGAATAAGAGGTTGATAGAATAGAATAGACAGAATAGAATCCTTTATTGGCCAAGTGTGATTGGACACACAAGGAATTTGTCTTGGTGCAAATGCTCTCAGTGTACATAAAATAAAAGATACATTAATCAAGAATCAAGAATCATAAGGTACAATCATTAATAATAGTCATAGGGTACAATAAGTAATTGATGCTTAAAAGGGGAGTGGCCAGTCATTGTGTTCTACTGTATTGTTACACAAAAGCAACCTAGACATAGCTCACAGTGAAAGAGATTTTATTTGATAACCTTTAGCTATAATCTGTAAATTTCCATTTCACTATATTGATCAAATTTGGGGTGAATATATTTAGGAAATTTTTTTTGGCAATGGTTTAGATCTAAACACTTCCCAAAAACTTAGGACAAACTCACGGTATCACTGCGGTGTCATATGACGTATCGTAACTTTTCCCCCTTTGCTTAACTGAGTGGGGGCAGGGCCAGCACATGACACATATGGCCTGTGAGCCATGAGTTTGACATCCCTGACTTAGGATGATACCAAGTTCAAATCAAATCACACTACAACTAACCAGTAAACTAACTTAGCAAATCGACTTGACTAGAATGGAACAGAACAGGATAGAGTAGAGTAGAACAGAATGGGAGAAGAGTAGAATAGAACAGAATAAAACAGGGGTAGAGTAGAGTAGAGTAGAATAGAGTAGAGTAGAATAGAGTAGAGTAGAGTAGGGTAGAGTAGAGAAGAGAAGAGTAGAGTAGAGTGTAAAAGAGAATAGGAGTGGAGTGGAGTGGAGTGAGACAGAACAGAACAGAAACAGGAATAAAATAGGAGTAGAACAGAACAGAATACAATGAAAATAGAAATCAGTTACTTTCAAAGTAAAGGCTAGGTCACATCGGCCGATGGTCAAACGTATGTAAAAAGGACACAGCGGACGAGAAAATTTTCCATTCGTTGTTATCGTTCTCAAAAGTGCCCCAAATTTGCATAAACAGGAGCGGACAACACAGAAACGAACGGACGGGAGAGGACATAGCGAGGATGTTAAGCGGATGCTCCATGGGAGCCTAGCAGATGGAAGCGGATGGAAGTGGATAACACATCCGCAGGGCTCCGGGGGAGCATAGCAAAGCGGACGCGCAGCGGAAGGAGCGGATGCCTCATGCATTGACGCGGATGCATCACGGACGCCTAGCAGATGCCTAGCAGATGCCTAATGGATGCAAAGCGTTCCACTGCGCATGCGGGGGGAGTGCATTGCATCAGCCCCACAGATATAAAAGGATGCAGCTCACAAGCAGGTCACCATTCAGAGGAAAGACCTGCTGCCACGACAACATCTCCAGCCAACTAACCATGGGGAAGAAGAGGAAGCCTGTGCCTACTCCTGCCAGCCCTGGCAAAGAAAAGGATGCCCATCCACCCCTGGCGCTGACTCTGCTTCTGCTGGGGCTTTGCTGCTGGTGCTGACTCTGCTGGTGCTGGTGCTCCTGCTGGTGCTTACTCTGCTGTGCTGCTCTGGTGCTGGTGCTTACTCCTTGCGTGCTGCTCCTGTCCTGCTGGTGCTTTTGCTGGTACTTTACTCTTGCTGGTGCTGCTGGTGCTGGCTGGTCCTGCTTGTGCTGCTGCTGCTGGTGTGGGTGGGTGGTGTGGTGGACCAGCCCGTAGAACTCAAAGCCTACTGAGTGAGGGCCCAGAAGGCCCTGCACCAGAGGGGAGAAGAGGCAATTGCGGATAGGAATAGTGAGACAGTTATCCATGAAGAGCGAGTACATGAAGGGAGGATGAGGACCTCTGGCGGAAGGGACACAGGCTCTATGAGTAGGCGCTTGGAGAGAGAAGTGGAGAGCCTGGACTTACACTTTGGAGGTACTCATTGGGTGGTGGAAGCACATACGGTACGGGAATCTGGCAACTCAAGAAGATCTGGCCAGCTGCGGTCAAGTCTCACTGACCGGGAGACCTACTGTGAATGGCCAAGTGCAGCTTCTTGGAGGGTGAGATCCACCAACGAGGAGCAGCCCCTCTGTCTACCCTCACTTTCAGGCAGCCCACAGAGTGCCAGTCTCTTCTGGCCAAGAGTCAGCTCCTGTGTCCAGGCAGGTATCTGTGGAGCACCCCAGATGGAAGACCCCCCCAACAGCTGCACTCCCCATGGCGAGCGTGTGGAGGACCCCTGACGCAGTTGGAGCAAAGAAGAGGCCACTTGCCACCAGAGGCCAACCCACACCCCACCCAGCTCCACCTCCACAGAAAGCAGGCAGAAATGCCAGACGGAGGGACAGAGCACACTGTCCCTGCTGGAGATCAGGGACACCAATAGCAGCTATCTCCTCTCCTCAGCTGGTAGACTCCGACATACCATCTCTAACAAAAAGCCCTTCCTTCACCTACGTGAACCAGACCCTTCATGGACATGAATCCTAGTACCACCCTCCAGGCCCAGCTGAACCTGCTCTGACCCACTCCAGGTCTGCTCCTCCACCCAGGTGATGTCCACTGGCCTTCCAAGGCTTTCCACAGCCCCTCACCTACCAAGTCTAATGGCTTCAGGAGTTCCAGCAGCACAGGCCCCTTCCCAGTCCAGGCAGAGCTACATCACACACCAAAGGTGACACCGATGCCACTGATGCCACCAATGCCACCCGACGCCACAGATGCCACTCGACGCCAATTGGCCAGCCGACGCCGTTCACCTTTGCTCACGCTGCAGACTAGACAGCCCCACGACACTCCTCCTTCCTCCACCCCACAGCCAAGTCCGGCCCTCAGAACATCTGTCATCGGTCTTGGGACTGACACCCCATGTCATGGAGGAAGAGGCTCTCACATCATGGGACTGAGCCAGCTCTCTGAGAGCTTCCTCCACACACCATCCCCTGTTGTCCTCTTGGGGCCAGGCACCCCAATGTGCCTAGACCCAGCATCCAGCCACTGCCACCCATCCACAGCACCTGGACCCTTCACCCTGAGACTATGGGCACGCCTCAGAGTGAATGAGAAGAGGGCCAGAGACTGGGTTGCTACCTGTTGACTTTATCTTTCTTGGGACACTTTCCTTGGGTCTATTTTGCTTTTACCAGTTTGTTATAATAAAGTTTATCTTTGCTTCACACACTTGGTTCAGTTGTTTTTAGTAAATAAAGTCTTGTGGAGAACTTTTAGAAATGGTTTAAGCCTTTGCATGCTTGTGGATGGGTTAGATAGCAGTGGGTGGGAGGGATACCTGTTGGGATGGGTAATGCTGTGGATGGTATAGCTGTGGGATGGGCGGGATACTTGTGGGATGGGTAATAGCTGTGGATAGATATACCTCCAGTGCAAGCATAGTGGGACGTATGGTCCACCCTCCAGGTGCCAACCCTATGGCCCTTTATTATCAATAACAATGTAATCATTCATCAACACATTTCAACATAAACACAACTCTTTATTAAAATGCCCTGTTCATTGTAGGGGCCACTCAATATACATGGCCAATCGTCATCAGTGTAATGAGACACGGCTGAAGGAAGCATCCATTAAAGCATCTACCATCCTGTCTTGGCCACTCCACTGCTCCAGCTGGGGAGTTGCACCAGTGTCTCAGAGGTTTGCCACTGCTTCTCCTGTCATGTGAAGCTCTCTTGTTGGCCTGTGTACATCACCCAGTGTCTATTCAGTTTTCTTCCCTTGCCTCTTCATCAGGCTCCACCCATTGCCTTTGTTGGTGGTCCACAGCCTTGTTCTGCCAAACACTGGGTAGCGGGTGCGCATGAAGATTGTGCAGATGCAGCAAGCTTCACCACGATGTTTCCTCACGGTCTTTGGCAATGCTGCATGGTGGTGGAGAAGTACCTGGAACCTGTTGGCCCAAGAGCCAAAGCCGTTCTTCACCACCCGTGCTTGCCCTGGACAGCCTGTATTGAAGATCCTCTCTTCACGGGTGAGTCATCTGGAAGTGTAGGGCTTCATGAGGTAGGTTCTGAGGGAGAGGCGTCATTCCCACGAGGTGAAGTAGGGCACATCTTGTGTGTTGTTGGCAGGGGGGTCTGCGATCTGGAAGCCCATGATGAGTTGCATTCCTGCCGCTCCTTGGAGGTCACTGGCGTTGTATACCTGGCATCTGAAGCTGACCCGTTGCTTGAAGCATCGATGTACATGAACTTGTTAGTCAGCATCGACCATGGCAAAGAGGATGATGCTGAAGAAGCCCCTGTAGTTTGAGGATAAGTGGACCATATGAGTTTGGCTGGAGCTTGCAGGCCACGTGCTCCTCAGGTATTCTTTGATGATGGACTGCAAACACTTCTTCTGACCACAATGTGATGGTGTTTGTTTGCACCCTCACAGGCGTAGTGCATGCTCCTGTACGTGGTCCCGGAGGCCAGGTGGCTCAGAGTCAGCTGCACCTTCAACCCAGGGTCCAGGCTGGGCCGGAAGTTGGTGTTTCCTTGGTCACCTGGGGTCTCAGCCACTCACCAAAACTTCGTCAGACATGCTGATGGCACCCCTCATGAAGTTCTGGAATGCACGAGTGTCTTCATTCCTCAGCTCCACCACTCAGCTTGTATACAGTCTGTACTCGGCTTCTTCTCACGATTCATCTTCAGACCCAGACATTCTTGGATGCCTCCTTTTCCTTGAGTAGAACTGGTGAAAGAACCTGTAGAGGGCTTCACACTGTTGTAGAAATGATGGCGGCTACCAAAAGGAGTGTGCGACGATCCATGGTGGAGATGACTGGATGCTGAAGAGCAAGAGCAAGATGAAGGCTGAAGAGGTCTGCACAGCAGGGCTGCTGGACTGAAAGTGAGATCCAGGTGATTTCCCCCCCTTTTTAAAGGAAATATCGTTTTTCCGCTAGGTGTCCTTCTGCATCCTCCAGACATCCTAAATATCCGAGATAGGTCCCCTCTGTGAACTTTTTTTCCATTTTAAATGCTTTCTTTGCAAGCTGCATCCGCTTTCATCCTTTCTCCGTCCGTGCTACTAACACTGCGTTTCCGTTCCATGTCCGTTTCGCTTCCTCCCTGTGTCCGTTTTCTGCTGGAGTGGATGTGAGCTGCGCAGATGCCTAGCGGATGCCTAGCGGATATAGCGGACACGTAACGGATGATGACGGACGTATAATGGATGTTCCCCGTATGCATATCGGATGTATAATGGACGCGTTGGATACTTTATCAGCTGAAAAAGTTTTGTGCAGCTCAAAACTTTTTGAGCGGACGAAATCTCAGTAGACAGATGCTGGACGGATAGAGAGGATGAAAAACGGATGCAGTGAGTACAGAATGGATGCATCACGTTAACCAATGGATGGCACGTGTTTCTCTCCATTTTACATCCTCTTTCCATCTGTTGGTGCAGTGTGACATGGGCTTAAGGGAGAACAAGCTACAGGACAAATATCCAGACAGTTTTGGGAATCATATCCTAAATTTTAACAACAATAATATGCAATATTTCCAATTTTTCCATTGTTCTAGTCTCACATTTTGTTCTACTGCATAAGAACAATACTTTTTTTCTGTATTCCATAAATATTTCATTCAGCATCTACCACTATCAATCTTGTTATTCCTCCTTCCCAATTAAAGTTGTTTTGGGTGGTGGAAAACACTTGTAAGTAATGAAATCACATAAGCTTTTCCCATTACTGGTTTGCCACTGAGTCAGATTGTCTTGTTCTTTTGTGTAAATCTTTGAACAACTTTTGTATCAAATAGGTGCTAAAAACACCCCTTGATAGATTTGAATTTTGTGAATCAAAGAAGCAGCTTGGTCTGCTTTCTGTCCCCTGATCACAAGCTGGATAGCGAACTCCATTCCAGGAAAACAGAACACTTCACCTCACCTTCCCTGCTTCTTAATCAACAAACTATCATACACATCATGAAAAGAACATCACATAATTCTCGTACTGAATGTGAAATACTTAGCTCCCTAAAGATTCAAAGATTTATCTTTGATTGAAAGCTTTTCCATCACTGATGCTGCAAATATTCCTCTTCCTTTCAGCTTTCAAAAGAAGAAGAATACTTTTCAGCATATTTATTCCTGGCTAAGCACACGTCACATGATAAAGGGGAGAATGTTAGATAAGACCAATTCTAAGCTTCTATACATTTTTTAAAAAATAAACATAGACCAAGGTCAGTGGTGGGTTTCAAAGAGGTTTACCACTGGTTCGGTGGGTGTGACTTGTTGGGCGTGCTTTGCACATGTCTGCACCAAACACTCACTTTGTGCATATGCAGAGGCATTCCTTTTCACCTCCTGCAATCCTACACTCTTCCTGTCGCTTCAACAGCTGATGAACAGCAATCTGCTGTGCCGCAAAAAGCAGCTGAACTTCAAAAACAGGAAATAAAAGACAGTATGGCAGTCCGGGCAGACAGGTGAGCTCAACTGCAAAGCGTCAGAGAGACTTGAAGCAAACTGGTTCTCTGCCAGCTGATCTTCGGTGCTACCGGTACGCCAGAACCGGGCTGAACCAGTAAAATAGCACTACTGACCAGGGTTCTTGTTGTGTTTTTGTCTTTCTCCTCCACTTTTTCACATCCTATTTGGTAGACTGAGCAGGCTGAGCTTAGAGAAGAACGACTGAGCCATATTTCAAAGCCTGATGATATTGTTCAACCAGTCATGTCCAACTTTTGGGAATTCTATTATGGGCCAGGTCTCTCCACATCTTCTGACCTTGCAGTACTTTGAGTTTGGCTGGTGTCAGCTTTGATGGTGTCCCAAAGGTGCTTTTTCAAGAGGCAACTGGACCAGAAAAATTAAACTTATTGGATGAGAGGTGAAACATCTTTAAAGAAAAAAAAACAACAACAGAAAGTCCAGTTGCCTCTTGAAAAATCACCTTTTGGGCAATGATGACCTGAAGGGCGGAGAAAATCCATAGACATTCCTTTGAAAAAGTTTTGCTTCTCATCCAAGTAGCTTCTTCAGTTCTTCTTCAGAACTGAAGAAGCTTCTTTAATGACAAGTGAAATGTCTTCAAAGAAAAACCAGAAAGCCCAATTTCCTCTTGAAAAAGCACCTTTGGGACAACCATGACCTGGATAACTGAGAATCTCCATCAATTTTGATGCTGTCCTTTTGTGGCCTGGATTCATTTTACAATTAAATCTTCCAAATGTAATTGCTTTTGCCAATGAATTTCTCCACATGGCATAGCCAAAATAAGTGAGGTGCAATTTTGTCATTTTGCCTTCCAGTGTCATACCTGGTATTATGTGTTCCAGTACTTGCTTGTTAGTCACCTTTAATATCCATAGGTGGTATTCAGCAGGTTTTGACCAGTTCCGGAGAAGCAGTAGCAGAAATTTTGAGTAGTTTGGAGAAACTCTGACTGGCCCCACCCCCCATCTATTCTCTGCCTCCTGAGTCCCAGCTGATCGTCTGGGTCTTCTTTTATTGCCCTGCATAGGAGAATGGAGCTGGAAAGCAGATTAGTGGGATGGGGATGTGATTTTGCAGTAACCTTCCCACAGGAGTGGGGAGAGAATGGAGATTTTACAGTATCCTTCTCCTGCCATGCCCACCTAGCCATGCCACTGCCCACAAAGGCACGTTCACAGAACTGGTAGTAAAAAAAAAAATGAATCTCACCACTGTAACCAAGGAATATGTAAGAGCCTTCTTCAGCACCACAGCTCAAATAAGTTGATTTTCCTCCTGTCTTGTTTTCTTTTCTTTTTAAGATCCAACTTTCAGAAGCACAGGAGATAGAGGGATCACAACAGAGTGGACTAACCTACATTTCTTTGCCAAGGCTTTTAATATCTCAGCATAGACTTGAACCCATCTGACCAACTCAACTTTGATGAACAGCATACAGCACTGTTTACTAGCACTGATGATGTTGAATAGTTAGGGTAATGGAACATCTGCAAGAAAACAAGCAAGCTCAGAGAGCTCCCAGGACCTCTCAGAAAAGAGCAGCACAATACACAGAAACACCATACAACAGAGGTGCCACTGCTTTCTTCATTGTATTTTTTAACTTCCCAGTCTAGCCAAGAGACCCTGAGTTTGTCTGATGATTCCTTGATTGGTGATTCCAACTCTCCAAACACAACAAACCCTCTGAAGTTAACTCAAATATTCTTTTATTAGGAGCACCAGCAGACCCAACAAAAACTTTCTTTCTCAGTGCAGGCTGTCTGGCCGGATTGGCAATAGTTGTTTGTCACATCTATTCATCTCCCCCATTGACTTTTATCCCCAGAGATAGGGTTGGACTTTGCTAGCAGTGATAGCTCTTCCGTCCTAAGGACCAGCTCATAGATTTCCACTGCTCTCCTCTTCTCTGCCTTATGAGCAGCTGCACATTAGGCACAGAACCCAGATGTTCCTCCTCTTCCTCATCAGACACCTTGAGCCCTGGGGCCTGTTGACTCTCCATCTGAGGGCTGACGGGCAGCCTAGGCTCTGCCTCTGTCTCTCTCTCTCTCTGCCAGCTTCATTCCCTCACTCCCACACCGCCTCCCTCTCTGATTCTGCTACTGGAGGGGCAGGTGGCCAACAGGCCACAACATCCCTATATTTGTATGACTTTTGGTCTCCCTGTGTCTTAAAAAAATCTGCTGAAAATTCTGTTGTGGGTTCCAATTACTGCTGGCCATCAAGTAGATTAGGTAATCTTGTGTCAATCAGTACATTATAGCTTATTCATTCTATCTGAATATTTATTTAGTGTGTTTTAGAGCCAAGCAGTTCATAATTAAAATGCTTGAAATAATTGAAAAGATGAAATAATAGTCATTTACATCGAAAGCTATTCAGTGCAAGCATCTTTTCTTTATCAGCAATGGACTTTAAAAACATCAGGTTGGGATAGAATCGAATTTCTGTTTTCATTTAATAGAATCAATATTTGTTTCATTATGATCATCTAAAGAGATGAGAGAAAAATGAAGAAGATGAGAAAATAAATATAAAAGCAAGTCCTCATCTCGCCACTGTGGGTTTTTATAAACTAAATAATACTTGAGCAGAACTGATAAAGAAGAAACCAGCCAAATGATGAATATTGCATAATGCACACAAAGATTTCTGAATAAGCAACACATTTTTAGAGAATTAATATGAACCCTAAGTTGAATTCCTAGATATAGTCTGTCTTCCATTTCTACTTTCCAAATAAAGAATTAGTTGGCTCAGCCATAAACAAATTAAAGATTAATAATACTTGTGGCATATGTGACATGCAGACTAGCACCATAGGAGCTAAACTTTGCACACTGAACTGCAGAGTTGAAAAGTATCCAAGGTAAGATTATTCATATGTATCAAGACATTGGCCACCTTGAGTTTTGATACCATCCACTTGCTACAGCTTGGGCATGTGGCTGGATCACCCAAGATAACACACACGTTTCTCAATAAAGTAGTTATGCCAATGGCTTCTGATGCAGTCAGGGAAGGAAACCTGACAATGCTAGGATTTCCTATAAACGATTGCATTGGTTCCAGGGATCAAATAATTTATGCTTCTTTCTGTATTATATAGTTTTTTGTACATCTGTTTAATTACAGTTACAGAAGAGAGCAACAGCAAAATACTTAGACTTATACAGCACTTCACAGTACTTTACAGCCCTCTCTAAGCAGTTTACAGAGTCAGCCTATTGCCTCCAACAATCTGGATCCTCATTTTATTGACCTTGAAAGGATGGAAGGCTGAGTCAACCTTGAGCCAGTCAGCATCAAACTCCAAGCAGTGGGAATGGTTTTTATAGTAATAGCACTTAGACTTTCCATTTCCAAGGCAACAGTTATCATTTTAAATCTCAAGTTCTCATTGTCGACTTCTTTCGCTCTACAGCAGAACAACATGGGAATCAACAACTAGCCAAAAACAGTCATTACTTTACAGGACAACTGAAACTGACTCTGATAATCTAGTGCATAGTATCAATTTATTATTTTAGTCTGAAAATAAAATATCCAGCAAAAGAGGAGAAAAGAAACCCTCGAGTTAATCCATCAAAATAACAACAAAAATATTTTCTGGACTCTGGAAATCTAGACTGTGTATTTATATCTATCTATCTATCTATCTATCTGTCTGTCTATCTATCTATCTATCTATCTATCTATCTATCTATCTATCTATCTATCTATCTATCTATCATTTTATCTATCTATCTATCTATCTATCTATCTATCTATCTATCTATCTATCTATCTATCTATCTATCTATCTATCTATCTATCCCTCTATTTGAAATTTGTATTGAAGCCAACAATCATTTTTATAAACCCTGGATTTTCATGAAGGTTTCAGATCCCTGGAGACCTTTGAGAGAAAGAAAAATAACTTCTACCTGTGCCTGCAACTCAAGTGTGGGTTGCTTAGAAACAGAGTTCTGAAACCCAGCAATAATTTAAGTATTCGTATATTGTGGCTGGTTTATTGGCACTTTTGTTTCTTTAAAATAAACAAATGGCAGCATTACTGTGATTGGTTCCTCATAATAATGTGTAGAGTGCACAAATGGCTTGATTAAAAATATGCATCATGAAAATCATGCAAAACTGACACCGCGATATGGCAATCGACTTTGCACAACTTCTAAGAAAGAATTAGTGTCAGAGGTGGTTTTCAGCAGGTTCTGACCGGTTTTTGAGAACCAGAAGTGGAAATTTTGATTAGTTTAGAGAACCTGCGAAAACCACCTCTAACTGGCCCCACCCCATCTATTCTCTGCCTCACGAGTCTCAGCTGATTGGCTGGGTTTTCTTTTGTTTCCCTGCACAGGAGAACAAAGCTGGAAAGCAGGTTAGTGGGTTGGGGAGGAATGGATATTTTGCAGTATCCTTCCCCTGCCACACCCACTAAGCCATGCTCTTGATACCTTGATGGCAGATGAGATTCTGCTGAAATGTTGCTACAACTTTAAAAGCACTACAGTGATGTGGGATAATACCCGAAGGAAGCTGAACAGCACATATGTATGTATGTATATATATATATATATATATTTGTTTTTTTAAGCTTTCGCAGGTACTTATATGTGTGCTATTTAGCTTCCTTCGGGTATTATCCCACGTCATTGTAGTTCTGTTAAAGTTGTAGCAACGTTTCAGCAGAATCCCATCTGCCATCATCAGGCTTCCATATATATATATATATTTGTTTTTTTAAGCTTTCGCGGGTACTTACATGTGTGCTGTTCAGCTTCCTTCGGGTATTATCCCACGTCATTGTAGTGCTTTCAAAGTTGTAGCAACATTTCAGCAGAATCTCATCTGCCATCATCAGGCTTCTGTATGGATGTGGGTCTCACAGCTTTTGGTTTCAAATTCATTATATATATATAATGTTATGTGCCAGTACTGCATATGCATACTATAAAAAGAACATACAGAAATGCATGTAGGTATTTATACAGACAGATCTATAACAAACCAGATAAACTTGAGCTGTCAATTATATAGCATCACAGTATAATATTAACTCCTGTTTCCTTTCTTTTCATTCAGGTTCTATCTATTATTTTATCCAAATTTGTAACAAATCAAAATTACCCATTGAAATCCAGTAACCGAATGTTGCTTCTGCAATAAAATTCATGTTCAAATGAAGAAAATTCTTCATTTTCTACTAGACCACTTCCCTCCCCACCCTATGCATAAATGATAAAAGAAATTAAGTTATGTGAATGCTCTGCATGCCAGGAACAGAGGAAGACACAATGGAAATGAATACAAATAAGACATTTCACAGCAAGATCTCCACCAGAAGTGTGAAAAACACTGGGTATCTCATTAACACAGAAATAAACAGCACTTGGCCTAAGGAGGTAATGGCTCTTTCTAAGCACTCTTAAATTCAAGCACAAATGTCAAAACAAGATGTCTTTCAAGAAAACAGTGTTAAATTTGGAATGTATTCATATACATTTCATAAAATATCCTTCAGGAAAGAAAGAAGGATTATTCCTCATTGTTATCTACACAAATAGCAAATTATCTAAAGGCCTGGGAAGATATGACATTAAAAAACAAAATCATCTAGTAGGAAATGATGCTAATGGTACTCTTAAAAGTTAGAAGGCACAAAGACAGATACCTCCCCTTACTCGGTGGGCTCTTCCAGCCCTTTTAATAATTGTATTAACATTGGAATCTGAAGCTGGTGATAAGGATGGGAAAAAAATGACCCACTCATTTTTGACACCCAGTACAAGCTCCTCCCTTACAAACAGACTTTAAATCTCTAAGTCATGATATCATAATACATTTGTTACCTGTAGGGATCCTTGGTACTCTCTAACTTGGTGGGAAGCACACTGACAATGTCATTTTGCTAATGAAAGTCTATAAGAAAACAACCAACCTCAGAAAGCACCAATAAAACTACAGTTCAACCCTGAGCTACAAATATTTCTTCTATCATGACATTTTGTTTCCTGTATAAACAGACAAATACACATTCCATGCAGACAGATTTTACTCCAAAGACAAAGGTGAGATGATATGCCTCCTTATTTTGTTTTTGGAGTTGGCTTTGAGGAGATGCCAATTTTAACTAATTGTTCTTGGATGAATATCGAGTAACAGATCTACTTTAACTTTAAAAAAAGGTACATGTTTAGTCCATGGTCCATTTTACCTTTTCATATTCCTTATATTCTATAATATGAAATGCTTTATGGAGCCTTCCAGGCTGAATCATTTCAGGCACAAATGTAGAATTTTGCAAATGTATCCATAACCCTCAATAAAATATTAAAATAGCATGAAAGACCATGCTGGAAAATGTATGAGATTTCTACAAGGAGGAATCTGAGTTACGTGTTATGAAATAACTCTTATCAGAACATTTTAAGTCCCTGCTTAACAACCTTAAGGCTTGTACTAAATGGTTATTTCAAGACTTGTTTGAAAATTAAAAAAATTAGTACAGGGATCAATGAATTTTGGAAATAGCATCTGAGAAATCTTCAGTCAAAATTCACCATCCTTCAAAGACTTTTCTCATATTCCTATATAAGTGAGAAAACTATATTTTTTTCTTCTCCTGCTCCAAGCTGTTTTGCAATTCCTATTATGAAATTTCCCTTATCTTTAAGGAGAAGGAAACTTTTACTGCTTTAGTTATTCTAGTCATTAATCTGCAGTGTTTCTGAAAGTATTCTACTTTACATTTCTTAAAGACAAGAATAATGTTAGGATCTAAATCTGAAAAGTTTCATTTTTTAATATTTGCATTTCTTTAATACATAAAAAATCCTATACTTCCTTATTATTTTCTGAAATGCATACTAGTGCAGTGGTGATATAGCTGATTCATTGGTCTTTGTCCATCCTCCTAGAAGTTTTACAGTAATATACTAGAGGCTGGCAATTTCTAGGGGCAAACTTTCAAATGTTGAGTATGTTAGGAGTGGCTGCCATCATAAAAGGGCTGCCATCATGGAAACTTGCTTCTTAACAAAATGGCTTTGATGCTGGGTGGTAGCTTCATTTATATTTTCTATCACCCTGAGATTTTTATATTAACCCCAATTTGCTTTATTTTTTTTTCTGGGCATCAGATCACACCCAGTGAAGAAATAAATATTTTGCAGAATATAGTGTATATATATATATATATATATAAGTATTCTGCAATTCTTGCAGAACCCAGGGAGATGTTGAAAATACTGATGATATTGAAAGCAGAACTCTACTTGTTTTAATATTTTAGAGATGTCCCATGGATAAATTTGTTCCTTATGAGCATTGAATTATCTTCCCCTGAACCATGGAATGGGTAGCCTTTCATGTGATAAATAAATAATAATAGGACATGAGCAATAGCTACCAGTCTATGTATGGGATGTATTTGGAATTTAGTAAATGACCATAATTTTCTTTGTCTGAATAGAAATCATTCTTCCATTATTTAATATGGGGGAATACTAATTAATGGCTGTATTTAAATCACGCTGGTTTTTAAAACTGCAGTAAGAAAAAATTCAAAGGCTACTATAATTTGCCCACTATTGCCTTTGGCTATTATAGAGGATGGGTTATGCTTTTCATAACTCTTTTCCATCTGGCTACAGCTTTCTAGAACATAAAAGTTTGCAACATAATATAGTGAAATTACTCAGAGTTGTTTTTGGTAGAGTGATGGATGACAATAAATTTAATAAATAAAATGAAAAAAAATGTGCAAGGGAAAATGTAGGAAAATGCCCATTTATGAATTCATTAGATCTCATTAAACATAAACATAAAAATAAACATATAAAACATTGTTAAAAAGCCAAATAGGTTTTTTGACATATTGACCTTGAGGGATATGGGTGATATAGAAATGTGAAAAATAATAAATAAATAGTAGCCTTTTTATGAAGGAGAATGGAAATAAGGAAAAAACAAGTAGCTTCAAATGCAAATTTTCTTTCAATTTAAACAGAAACTGTCATTAGGAAAGGAATTGTACTGAATAATAATAATACAGTGAAGAAAAGAAATATTTCATAGTGATTGAACTAAAGATAATAAAAATAGTTCATATAGTATGCATAAGCAGATTTATTAAATTAATTCAGTCATTCAACTTTTCATTACATTGAGACCAGTAATGTGTTGTCTGCTCTCTTTTAAAGCACAAACACTTTTTTAAAAAATAGACGACAAAGTCATAACATGGATGATGTCATTCCTTAAAATCAGGAGACTGATTTTATTTCTCATCAGTTATGTTTTACTATATCCCTAGCTTGATAAAGCAAAATCTCTTCATGATATGACAAATTCCATAGTTTAGGCATATAAACAACACATTAATATCCTTAAATACTATTTTTTTTCCACAAATTATATGAACCTACATATTAATCTGAATGCAGAATGTTGGTGGCTGATTGTGCCACCAACCAAAAATTAGTAATAAAAATGCTTAAAACAAGACATAAATTTATTTTTCTAAAATTTATAGCACTCCTCTTGGAAAGAAGTAGAAATAGTTAGTCCATACTTATTTGTGACATGTAATTTGCCAGGAATTATGCATAAAATTCCCCAGAGCAGCTGTGCTAACACATCAGCTCTGACTTGGTAGTAGACCCTCAAGGATAAGCTGCAAAAATATACAAGCCCTCAGGAGCAATGAATCCTGCTTTGGGGCAGGCAAATGGACTCAGCATTCATTAAGTTCTTTCCTGCCCAGCAGGTCTTCAGAATTATCTTTATATTTAAATATTCTTAGAGTTGTCTAAGTGGCTGTTGAAATTCCTGCACTTTGTCAGGCTTCTGTACATACTGTTATCTAACATTGCGATGTAATTGTCAAGAGACCCTGTATTTGCTATAGCAAATGCTCTCCCGACTTGAATGATTTTCATGCTTCCATTACTTTCAAGCACCAGAAATCAAAATACATATTGATATATGCACCTAGAAAGTAAAAATAATTGCAACTGATCATGGGTATTATTCCTGCAGCCTACAAATTATTTTGATGACAACACTGTTGGTACTTTCTGATCATTTATAAATCTAAAAGCCAAATTTGCAAATTTCTGCATAAAATCTGAAAAGACTTTGGCTATGGGTTTTTCAGCTACTGACCTTTAGCATTTCCCAAGAACTTGGTGGGCTTTTTGAGAGACCATGGCCAAAGAAAAGAGTCACTTAAATAAAACCAAGAGCATCCATAGGAATTTCCCTAAGGTGCAGCAGAAAAGGTTTGTCAGCTGACATGCAAAAGTTTCTCCTCCAATCCTTTTAACCATTGTGCTCATGACAACTCATCATTTTGCCTCTTGAATAGCATTTAAAAAAAAAAAACTGATTCCATGGCCTGAAAAAATTTGAAAACCCTTGAGACTTTGATTTTTACCTCCTACATCTGGATCTGAATAATTGTATATCCCACCACATTGTTTTCATTAAAATGACATCTTTTTATTCTTGAAAGATTTTTTTTCATAATGACAGATAAATGGAAGGAAGCATGTTCCTCTTCATGCTAGAATTATTTTTTTTAATATCTGGGGACATATTTTTTTTAAAAAAAATTATTCATATGTGCGTATTTATTCGCAAGTGGGGCAACAATAACATTCAGATAAGAAAGGAAAAAATAGGTTGCTTTCTACTACCCTAAATTAATGATTTAACAAAAGGAGGAAAAATATAAATTACTTTCTGTGTTCTTTCTATTTTTTTTTTTTTGGCAATGCTTTATTTCTCTTTCCTTTTGTGGGCTCTGCTTAGGGATAGCTAAAAATAGATTTAACACAATATTGTGGTGAAACAGGCATGTGTGGAAGCTTATCCATTCAGTGCAATAATTTCACAAGCAGTTTGCATCCTAAGTAGCTTCTTGTGGCACCCTTTGATTCCAATTGAAAACATCCAATAGGGAAGTATCTTCTATAAAATAGTGTTTCTACTATTACTTCTAAGAAGGCATTCTATCTTTGAGAAACCATTGAACAACTTTTCCTGGAAAAATGAGGAAAAATCATCTACATTTGATGAAAAGGCCATTTGACAAAAATGAGGAATAGTGGCAATAATTCCTTGCAATGATTATGGAATGGTGCAAAAGGAGGACAGTTGATTGATGATTCAGAGGAAGAATATAAGTTTGGAAAGAGGGAGAGAAAGAAACTTATGATATATAAAAGATGTAGGGAAAAATATAAGGCAGAAAAAAGTACTGGGTGCTAGAGTCTTAATTGTAAAGCGATCACTCAGCACGTGCATCTCAACCTGCTGCAACTTTAATTCTGTCTCCTAAACAGCCAGGATTGTATTGTTTGTTTGTTTGTACCTGATCATAGCATTTGTTCAACAGCAGGTTTCAGAGAGTGACAATAATGGCGGCCTACTTCAAAATTGGGTTGAAACATGATACAAATGAAAAATATTCATACTTTTGTTTTATTGAATGACAACTCAATTTCACCGTTTATGAGAGAGTAAGGCAAAAGCTAAAGGTAAAATCCTGAGAAAGGGAAGGGAAGGGAAGGGCAGGAAAGAGCAAGAAAGGGCTCCTTGCACTTTATATCTCTCTAATATCTCTAAATTCCTCTAATTTAACTCAATATGTCATTAAAAGTTACTCATACTCATACATTTCAGATTGTTGATTTCCCTTCTAATATTTTTATTCAATAGCATATTTAAATAGCTCTAGGGCTCAAATCCAAGAGACCTCATGGAACTTTAGACCCAGAGATTGTTCTCTTCCAATTTAAATCACAGACTCATCCAAATTGTTCTGTTCTTTCTCCATACATTACCATGCCTCCCTGTACTGTGGATCTATCATGATTGTGGACCCTGACTATATTATCTCTATGATAAAGCTATATTATACTCATAGACAACTCCAAAACTGTACTGGGCTTGTATCATTTTTCATAGGTTTACAGGAAATGGACCTTTATTCCTAGTGAATCCAGTTTCATCTTTTTAATCACATACAAAGCAAAAGACAAGATTTAGAACAAGGATATTATCATTTTCCTTCCAAAGCTTCAATTCCTGGATCGAAAAAAAAAGAACAATTATATTTTTTAAAAGTTTCCTTTTTCATTTGTTAAAATGACAGTAAATCATTGTATGTGAAAGAAGTACTCACAAAAATCCATATTGATATGCCAAAGTTCATCTCTGGAAACACAATAATAAATTGGTTGGTAAATGTAATATACACTGCACATTCTCTTTTTTAATATAAATATCTGTAATAATGATCTTCTGTAACGAACATGATAGATTTGATATACACAGAAGCAGCTTTTGCCTGAAATCCTTATGCAAATGATGAATAGTCCTATGAGCTACAACAAAGTGCTTAATGAATTATCTTGTAAAATACCATACATTAGCTGATTCTTGAACTGAACACAACAAATTAAGGTGGCAAGAATTACAATTATGACCCAATATTGGTAAATTATAGGCAATTTTTAAGGCCATAACTTTTAAAAACTTCTCTGTTTTTCCCATGGAATAAAAGCAGCAGAGTTCCTCAAGACAGTAACCATCAAATTTAAAAGGTTAGGATTCCAATGAACTTCAATAAGTACACCCAAGAGGCATCCTGGATTAGCATCAGGGGAGTTATTATGCATAGGTCTAAAGGAGTCCAACACTGGAAACTTAGATACAACCTATATGCCTGTTATTACTTTTTTAAAAAATAAAATTCAAAAATAGCATGGAGAACTTGCCTGTGTCTTTATTTATTCTGAAACAGTGAAGATGGGGAAAAAGGAGCAGTGTATCCTCAAAATCAGTAATTATTCTCAGTTGGCAGAGAGGGGAAACTATTGGTATAATATTTTCTCTTTCCCCTATCAGATCCAATAAAAGATTTGTGGAGTTATTTTTATTTGAGACATTCCACCGGTGCTAATAAAGAAATTGAATCACACCATTCATCCTCTGAAATGATTGGCTGGGATCCTTAAATGCTTTGGGGAAATTATGAAGCCCATTTTTGAGAATTGTTGAGAGTTAGTTTGGTCTAACGGTTAAGGTACCAGGCTAGAAACTCAGAACTATGAGTTCTAGTCTTACCTTAGGCATGAAAGCCTAAGTAACTGTGAGCCAGTCCCATTTTCTCATTTCATTTCATTTCACAGGATTGTTCTAGCAAGAGAAATAGGAGAAAGAAGGAGTATTATGTATGTTTTATATGCAGAAAAGGCCAAGGTCAATCTCTTTATATAATTTGATGATGGCAAATCTGTCCAGTATACAAAAGTATAGTTAGAGACCATACAAATAGCTGAAAGTTTTCCTACATTGTAGGAAATGTAGTCTTATTCTGCATTTATTCTGCTGCTTTTACTAGCATAATTACAGAATAAAGTAAAAAAAAATTACCAAAGGGAATCTTTTACACAACTATTCCTTCTTGTTTTGATTTCTGGAAAAAATGGTAATTTCATTTGATCATTCAGATATGCAGCAGAACTTCTCTTCTGAATTCCTTGCAATTTTCAAAGAAATTAATCAAATGAAACTTGTCTGGGACAACAAATTGAAAATATTGTAAGTTAAGTCTATAATAATTCATTATGATATGGAGAGAAGATAGCAGAGAGGTTTAAAAATGCATCTTTCCTAATTTTGCATTATTATTTTGCATAATCACAAACCACTTCTATGATTGAAGATACTCTCTAAAAATCATGCACAGCATTTAACAAGTGGCCTGATCTAGACATCTGCAATTATTAAAGGTCTGGAGGACGGGAGAAAGATGTGGGGCTGTCTTTATGTCTGCAGAAGTGAGACAAAGAAAAGAAGCAATTAAAACCTTAGGCCTACTGACACTTTTCATAATGACTACCACTCTTCCTACTTACCAAATGCTATTTTGTTAAGACTATTTTATTTCAGAATGTAAATATAATGGTAGCATGCTGCTAGGCAATGAGTCACTTCAGGCATGCAAGGTCCCATATTCTTACACAATTAAACTGTGTAGTCATTTGAGACAGTGGAGCAAATAACAAAATGTTAATTGTTTGTTTGTTTGATTTGTCAATCGCTTACAAGATAATAGGTATAAGTATAAACATGATAAGAATACAGAAAATAGGTATGAATAAATGGGGACAATAGGACAGGGACGGTAGGCAAGATTGTGCACTTATGCATACTCCTTACAGACCTCTTAGGAATAGGGTGAGGTCAATAGAGGATAGCTTGAGGTTAAAGGAGTGGGGGTTAGAAGATGTAACAACAGAGTCAGGTAGCGCATTCCAGGCATTGACCATTCTGTTGCTGAAGTCGTAGTTTCTGCAATCAAGTTTGGAGTGGTTTACATTGAGTTTATATCTTTGTGGTTGAAGCTGAAGTAGTCATTGACTGATATGCTATTGTAGCAGATAATTTTATGTGCTACACTTAAGTCCAACCGTAGGCAGCGTAATTCAAGGTTGTCCAAGCCCAGAATGTCAAGCCTGGTGATGTAAGGTATTCTGTTGCGAGCAGAAGAATGTAGTATTTTTCTTGTGAAATACTTCTGGACTTGCTCAACTGTACTAATGTCTGATATACAGTGCAGATTCCAGACTGATGAGCTGTATTCAAGTATTGGTCTAGCAAAAGGTTTTGTATGTCCTAGCTAGCAATTCCACATTTCCCGAGGAGAAGCTTCGTAAGATTAGATTTACAACTCTTAATGCCTTTTTGGCAATGCTGTTACAGTGAGCTCTGGCACTTAGGACATTTAATATGAGTACTCCAACATCCTTGACAGAGTGAAGGTCGTCAACAAGGTCATATCCACCTAGCTTGTATTTGGTGTACTGATTTTTTTTTTTAACCAATGTGTAGGACAGAGCATTTGTTGGTCGAGATTTCGAGTTGCCAATTGTTTGACCATTCAGACACATAGTCAAGGTCGCTTTGAAGTACAGTAGCATTGTCAGTAGTGTTGAATAGTTTTATGACATTTGTGAAGAGGACGCAGTTGGTTATAAGGTGATCGCAAAGGACATTTATATAGAGTATAAAGAGTGTGGGTCCTAGAATGCTGCCTTGGGGGACACTGCTGTGAACTGGAACAAGGTTTGATAAACCTTATTTTTACTATTTGTTGCCTATTTGGCAGGAACACAGTAATCCACTTATGAAGGGATCCAGAAATGCCATAAGAGTTTAGTTTTAACAGTAGTTTGTCATGTATTGCTAAATCAAAGGCTTTGCAGAAGTCTAAGTAAATTGCATCTATAGCTTTACCCTGGTCAAGTAGAGTAGTCTATATATTTCTGCAGTGTAGGAATTTAAGATTGCGGAACAATTTTTTCCTGAAACCAAATTGTTTTTTAGAGAGTAGGTTGTTTGACTCTAAGTGGAGGGTGATAAATTTGTTAATGATTGATTCCATGACTTTGCACATGACACAACACGTGAGCTGTTGCAGAAGATGAGGTCAAGGCAGTTATTGAGTCTAGTATTGTTAGTTACTAATTGATCCAGTCCCAGTGTAGTAATAGTATTGTACAGGGTTGCATGTATGGGTTGGGATGTACATTCATTTAGGGTCCAATTTATATCAGGTAGGTTGAGGTCACCAAGGAAAACAATTGCCATAAACAATGCAGACTCCACTTATTTTGTGATGTCATGACACACATTTTAAAGAAACCTTTTTTCTAGACTGAGATTCCTAAACTTTTTGCTGTCTTACCTCTTTTGATTGTAATGTTAAGGTGCACACATTCCCTATTAATCTAAACACCAAAATGAGCATAAATGAACAATGAAAATAATAAAACTTTAGAAAGGTGGATTTATGAACTATAAGAATCTATAAAAGCCATGGTGGTACACTGGTTAGAATGCAGTACTGCAGGATACTTCTGATGACTGTCGGTTGCCAGGAGTCTGGTAGTTCGATTCTCACCAACTCAAGGTTGATTCAGCCTTCCATTCTGAGGTCAGTAAAATGAGGGATGGTTGAGGAAAATATGGTTGGGGAAAATATGATGACTATGTAAATTGTTTAAGCCCATGTCACACTGCACCAACGGATGCAAAGAGGATGTAAAACGTTAAAAAAAAGCTTGCCATCTGTTGGAAAATGCTATGCATCTGCTTTGTGCATACGTGTTTCATACACTCTACTCCTTTGGGAGCATCCGTCCACTGAGATTTCAATTCGCTTCAATGAATTTTGAGCTGCACAAAATTTTGAGCGGATGACTTTCCGCTGTGTATGATGTATAATTCTGTGACAATTGAGCAACAAACTTTCTATGTCCGTTTATCATCCGTTAAACGTTCACTGTATTCCTCTCGCATCCTCTGGCATCCCCTTCAACTCACATTGCTGCAGCTGAAAACGGAAAGAGGAGGAACAAAAAGGTACAACGGAACGTCTACACAGCATTAGTAAAGCACGGAATATAGAAAGGATGAGCAGTGAACAGTTGCATCCTATATACATCTCTAGCTTCTATGAAATCTGTTAACATGCCTGCTACATACTACCCACGTCCGTTCTTTTTCCTTTCTTTTCATTCTGTTTATGCAATTTTTGCCACTTTTGGAGCGGATGACAACGGATGGAGCCCCCGGAAATTTGCTCGTCTGTGTTCCTTTTTGCATACGTTGTTGGCATGCCATCCATCGGCCAGTGTGGCCGAGCCTTTTTAGAAATAACTGTGAAGCACTGTGAAGCAGTATATAAGTTTTAAGTAGTAATACTAAAGATTCTTCAACTTTCTCTGAATTCTTTTTTTGGCATTTCCCCAATAACTGATACACTTAAAGATTAATGTGGACAGTCACTGGAACAGAGATTTCCTTCTGAGCTTTAGACTCATGGCTGGAGCCAATCTCTCGCAGCACAAACCCGAAAACTCAGAAGACCCAATGGTCGCAGTGACGCAATCGCAGATTGGATCTAATGTATTACCCAAGGACAATTTATTTGCCCTTCTACAGATTACATGTTGGGAATTTCTGCTAACATTGGTGGGTGTGCAGGTTCAGCCTAGTGCCATTAGTTAGAATAAGTGTCTGGAAATCTAAAAGTGTGATTAGAAAAGAATCAGAGTTTTCTTCTGATGAATAGTTTTTTGAAAAAAATATATTTTTATTAACTATTTTACATATATAAACAAAAATACATTAAAAGAAATATAGATTTTAAAAGGAAGGAAAGAAGCAAAAGACAATAAAGGAGATGTAAAAAAAAAGAAAAAAATAAAGAACAGAAAAATATTAGTATTTTTTGCTGTTATATAATTCTATCAACCTCTTCTAAGATACATTGTAATTCCCTCTTTCTATAACTATTTATTTTTATCCGATGCAATTCATGTCATGAAATGCTTTTCCTTTTTACACAAAACTCACAAGTGGTTTTCAGTATTGCTGAATGTCAATAACCTTTCTTTCATATATGAAGATACATTCCATACATAACGTACAAATGTATCGTGTGTCTTCTCTCTGTGGTGTGTGTGTGTTGTGTGCATGTGTGTGTTTTTCTTAAGTTTTTCATGGGTACTTAAATGTTGGTATTCAGCTTTGGTTGAGTAATTTTCCCACATCATTATAAGTTTCGCTTGAAGTTATAGCAAACGTTCGGGAGAATACTATCTGCATCATCAGGCTTGTATTGGTGTTTCGTTTCTGTGAGAAGCTTCACTACAGAAGCCTGATGATGGCAGATGAGATTCTCCACAACGTTGTTACAACTTAAAAGCAAACTATAATGATGTGGGAAAATACTAAAACAAAGCTGAATACCATATTATATAATACCCGCGAAAACTTAAGAAAACATACATATAGCATATACATATACATCTACATATACATATACATGCATACAGTTACATATACATATACATATAACATATAATATATAATATACATATACATATACATGTACATATATAAATATATATATATATATATATTATATATATATATTATTATATATGTGTTTTTAGCTTTCGCGGTACTTATACTGTGTCTGTTTAGGCTTCCCTCTCGTATTATCCTAGCTCATATGTAGTTCTGTAAAAAGTTGTAAAGCAACGTTTCAGCAGAATCTATCTGCCTATCATCCAGGCGTTCTGTATGGTATGTGTGTCTACAGTTCTGGTTTCAATTTGAGGCTGGTCCATTCTTGATGTGGCTACGAGCCTGGGTCTGTGTTCATTGGACTTGGATGTTTGATTGATTGATGTCTTCTGGTTTTTTTCTGTTCTGTTTTATGGCTTTGATGGCTGGCACACTCTGTTCTTGTGTTGAGGCTTTCAGTGCATCTTGGCTCCGTGTGAAAGGCGGACTGCTCTTCATTAAGCAAGCTGGTATTCATTAGCAAGCTGGGTTTCACGAGGCTGGGTGCCTGGTGGGGAGGTGTTTGAGTTTGGAGTCTATCAAGGGAGTCTGTGCCAGGTGTTGCCTGGATTGGTCGTGTGGAGAATCTTTCTATTTGGAGTGCAAGGCCTTCAAATGATTGACAGTCTGTGGAATCATCTCTTCTATCATGTTTCAGGTCTTTTTTTCAATCTCTATGGCTTCTCTTATGATTCTGTGGCTGGGGTTTTCTATAGTGGCTAGGGTTTTAGTGCCAATTGAAGTTGAGTTTGGTGACCTGTGTTTTCAACATAGTGTTGGACTGTGAGGAGGTGGTGTTCCGCGCTTTTTTACTGATTGATGTTCATGCAGGTCGGTGTTTTACTATGTCTTCAATGACGCCGTAGTACTTTTTTTATTGGTCTGTCCAATGTATGTGGCCGGTGCTATGATGTACAGGAATTCGTAATGCCTTGTTTTCCAGGTCCAATTTTGTCTTTGGGGTTTTCTTCAGGATGGCTGATAGTTTTTTTGTCTGTTTTGAAGGCATCTGATGTGGATGTCTCTGTGTAGTATCTTACTGGATTGTAATCTGTGACGCTCTTATGTAGGGCAAGACAGCTGTTCCATAGGTTGTTGATCTTTCTAGGTCTCTGTTGTGTCTTGGTGTGTTTTTGTGCATCAAGTTGTTGATTTTGTTTTTGTGGAAGCCATTGGCTGTCAATCTTTAGTCCAGGGTGCAATAGTTTTCAGTCTTTATATGTGTCTTGTCCCTGCAGGTGTTTGGGTTCTGGTAATTAGTGTTTTGCCACAGAATTTTTCTGTGCTGAGTGCGTGGTGGGAGGGGTTTGGGCATTGGAGGTAGCAGTTTTGGTGTTGTGTTTCTTCTGGTATATGGTGTGCAGTGTGCCTCTGTTCTTTGTAGGATTAGTAATCTAGAATGGGTCGTTGTTTGTTTATTTCCGTTTCCATGGTGAACTTGATTTTTGGGGTTGTCTGTTTAGGTGTGTTAGGAAATTGTTTAGGTTTCTTTTCCCAGTGGGGCCAAATCACAAATGTCGTTATTGATGTATGCTTAGGCCATAGTTTTGGGTTTGTGGATGGCATTAGCCAGGTTCTGGATTCGAATTCCTTCATTAACAGGTTTGCAATGAACACGGGTGAGCCATAGGGCCTCTTCAATTTGCTTTGTAATCTTTGTCCTTGTATATGAAATATGTGTTGGTTAGGGCATGTTCTGTTAGTTCAATGAGGCTTTAGTTTGGTTGGTATTTTATTTTTGATGATTTCAAGAGTTTCTTTTATCAGGAACTTTGAGTGAATAGTTGAAACCCCGTCGAAACTTACAAGCAGAGTCTTCTTGTTTCCATTGTGTAGATCTTTATCATCTTCTAAAAGTGGATGGAGTTTGTACATATGAAGCTGCGGTTTCCTGCATGGGGTTAGTTGTTTTGGCTAAGTGTTTAGCCTAGGTTTTTTTTGTAATGGTGCTCCATGGAGCCCCTTGACTATGGGTCTGAGAGTATCTTCTTTGGTTGTATTTTTGGGAGGCCGTATAATTTGGGGCATCTAAAGATTTTTCTCTTGGGAATGATCGTCTCTTGGATTTATTTGCTTCTGTGGCTGTTAATAATTTTCTTCTTGGTTAATTTTTCATAAGATATGTGGTTGGGTCTTGTGTTTATAAGGTTTGTAGTGGAAGTCTTGAGTAGGTCCTGTTCAATTTTTGTTTCAATGTTTTTCTGTCCACTTACTTCGTGGCATTTTCCTTGTCTGCTGGGAGTATTATTACTTCCGCCAGCATTATTACATCCCCATTAATTATTATTAATAATAACTCCAGCAAGACAGAAGGAATGCCACAGAATGTTTTGTTAATGCCTTTCAAAACAGACAAAAAAATAAGCAACCATCGCTTAAAAACTCCCAAAGAAGACAAAATTGACTGCTGGAAACCAAGGCATACTACGAAAGTTTCCCTGTACATCATGCCCGGCCCAACTACATTGGACAGACCAATGGAAGAATAAGTACCGCCTAGATGAACACAAAAATGCAGTAAAAAAGCTGGACACACCGTCCTCACTAGTCCAACCCAGTAACGCATTTTAAGAAGCGACTAGAACAAAGTCACACATCAACTTCATGGCACTAAAACCTAGCACTACAGAAAACCCCAGACAGAACATCAGAGAAGCGCCAATAGAGATTGAAAAAAGACCTGAAAGCATGAATAGAAGAGTGATTCCACCAGACTGTCAATCATTTGGAAGCCTGCACTCTCATATATGAAGATCTCCACACACAATACCAGGGCAAACACTGAACAACATAACACAACTTCTCTGATGCTCCAACTCAACACTCCCACCAGGCAGACCCAGAGGTGAGAACCTGGCTTTCCTAATGGATAGCAGTTGTCCTTTCAATAGAGCCAAGCTGCACTGAAAGCCTCAACACAGGAACAGAGTGTCGCCAGCCAATCAAAGCCAACAAACAGACAAAAGAAACAAAAACAACCAATGCAATCAAAACTCCATGTCCAGTGTACACAGACCAAAACTCCCATGCCAATTAGAATTAAGCCAGCTCAAATTTGAAACCAAAAATCTGTAAGACCACATCCAATACAGCAAAGTCCTGAGATCGCAGAAGTGAAGATCCTGCTTGCAAACGTTGCTAAATCTAATTGAAAGCGCTTCCACAATGATGTGTGAAATACCCGAAGGAAGCTGAACATCACACATGTAGAGTACCCGTGAAAGCTTTAATAAAAAAAAACAAACCAAATAATATATATGATAGAATAGATTAGTAGATAGATAGATAGATAGATTAGATAGATAGATAGATAGATAGATTGATAGATAGATAGATATAGATATATATATATATATAGAGATATATAGAGATATATATAGATATATGTATATGTCATTGCTTAAATAGCATATCAGTTATCAAAAAAGATAATTTCTGAAACAAAAAATTATTTCTAGTCAAACATTCATTTTTCATTACAGAAATTCTCCTCAACATAATTTCTCCCATGTTAAAATGTCCTTATAAATTTCTTTACATATCTTAACATAATTATTTTGAAATAATATACAATTCATATGTCATAATAATATATAAGTATTTTCCTTGTTCTCAATCTTAAAACCAGTTTTATTCATCAATTCTATTCAATCCTATTTTTGTTAACATATTTGTCTTCTGAATATTAATCTTAAAATCTATTAACATAACATCCACTTATTTTCACATTAATGTTTTTACTCCTTGAACAGATCCTACAAAACTACCACCAGGTCATCAGTAAATGCTATTAATTTATAACTTTTGTTTTTAATCTTTACTCCCACAAACTAAAATTAAAATAAATAAGACTGGAAACAGTGGGTATCCTTGTCTTGTCCCTTTTTGAGTCTCACAGTTTTTGTTAATTTCTGCATTAACAATTATTATGCTTTCTATGAAATATAAATTAGTCTTCTCCATTTAATAAAACTAACTGCAAAGTTCATATTTTCCAAAACACTAAACAAGAAAATCCACTTCAAATTATCAAAAGTCTAATACAATATAAATACAATGATAGAGTAAAGATAAGACAATTTAATATGTTACACTGAATTATAATGGAAAGAATATTATGAATTGAGATATCTTAAAAACTGAAATTTCTTGAAAAGAATGATATAGTTTATAAGTAAAGTCCAATAAGTAGTTTATAGCAATGTAATATAATATGCATATTCATGTAAAATAAATTTTAATATGTAGTTAGAAGGGAAGGACTGTTGATATTGTGCACAAGAAGATTTATCCGACTGACACGCTGTACAATGAAAAAAAGGTTTTGTTTTGTGTTTGTTTGCTTATGTTTGTTGTTGAAAAATAAAAAAAAATACTAAAAAAATAATCAAAAGTCTTCTCTGCACGTCAGAAAAGCAATCAATCAATCAATCAGAACATAGTTAGAAGGAAACTTGGAGGTCTTCTAGTCCAATGCTCTACTCAAGCAGGAGATCCTATACCAGACAGGTGGCTCTCCACTCTTTTGTTAAAAATATCAAGCGATGAAGTATTCCAACTTCTGAAGGCAAGCTGTTCCACTGGTTAATTGTCCTCGCTGTTAGAAAGTTTCTCTTTAATTCCAGATTGTTTCTCTCCTTAATTAGTTTCCATCCATTTTTTCTTGTCTTGCTTTTTGGTGCTTGGGAAAATAAGCTGATCCCCTCTTCTTTGTGGCAACCCTTCAAATAGTGCAATACTGCAATCATGTCAGCCCTAGTTCTTCTTTTCTCTAGACTGGCCATACCCAATTCTTGCAACCATTTTTCATATGGTTTTGTCTTCAGGCCCTTAATTATCGCAATTGCTCTTCTTTGCACTTTTCCCAAAGTCTCAATGTCTTTTTTGACAATATAGTAACCAAAACTGGATGCAATTATTCCAGGTGTGATCTTACTAAGGATTTATAAAGAGGTACTAGTACTTTAAATGATTTTGATTCTGTTTATACAACCAAGGATTGTATTTGCTTTTTTGACTGCTGCCAAACACTGCTGGCTCAAGTTTAGTGATTGTCTCACAGTTCCCATTGATTTCACTTATTTGTATTTGTACTTTGATTTTTCCTGACTAGGTGTAAAACCTTGCTTTCCACATTAATTTTCATGTTGTTGGATAGGGCCCAATGTTCA
>BHFT01053009.1:0-10441 GCA_004320025.1 Laticauda laticaudata | reverse complement strand
CTAAAAATTTTTCGCAGAGGGGACCTAATCTCGGATAATATAATACATAAATGTGATGGCTTAGAGGATGCCTAGTGGAAAACCTATTTTCCCATAAAAGGGGGGAGCAACTCACTGCATCCTCACATTTCAGAACAGGAGCCCGCGGTGCCAGACCCTCCGCCCTTGGCAGCCTTCACTCTGCGGCTCTTCCCTTTCCACAGCATCCCAGTCATCGTCCACCGTGGGATGTGACAAAGTGCCTTTCAGCGACCACCATCGTCTGCTAACGTGCGAGCCTCTACAGGCTCTGGTAACTTTACTACGGGAGAAAGGAGGCACCCAAAAAAACGTCTGGTCCAAAATGGTTCACCAGAAGAGCAGAGGACGGACATACACAAGCGTGATGGTGAGCTCAGGAGCGGAACGACGCTCGGTGCTTCCAGAACTTCATAGGATGCCTGCCAGCCATGTGTTGACCGAACTTTGCCAGCGGCTGCGGACACCAGCGTTGACCAAAGCAACACACACATATTTCCGGCCCAGCCTGGAACCGGGCTCAATGGTGGCACTGAACTCTGCCCACCTGGCCCAGGCCACCTACGGAAGCATGCCAGTATGGCTGGAGGGTGCCACCAACAACACCACTCACATTGTGGCAGAGAAGTGGTGGCAGCCATCATGGAAGAATCCAGAGTCAGCAAGGGGAGGAGAGAACTCCTCCCAGTGCCCTCCACTGAGAAGAACGGCTGGAAAGAAAGTTGCAGAGCAGTGTTGATCAGAAGTGGAACTTACCCCACACCGTATAGGGAGCCATTAGATGGCAAGCACGGTGGGCCTGTGCCAAAGCTCCAGCAAGTGGGTCCACTCGTATCACAACTTACCAAGGCTGCCTCGAGCATCATCACTTTGCCAGGTGTCGATGCTGAACTACAAGTTCATGTACAATTCGATGTCGTCAGCCAAACCGGCATTCATCTTCAGGTGCCCAAGTTATACAACGTCCAAGGTCACCCACAGGGGGCTTGGAAAAGCAACCTCATGGATGGATCAGCATTCCCCCAGATCCAGACCACGTCCGCCCAAAGGACAGAACAACATTATGTGCCTCTCATCTGCAGGGTATCGGGTATGGGGTGCGATGACGCCTTCTCCCTCACAACCATAATCTCCATTGAAGCCCCACACCTCCAAAACGCTTTCACCCGTTGAGAGAGGATCTTCACACTACGAGGCTTGTCCCAGGCAATGGCACATGTGTGGTGGAGATACGCCTTTTGGCTCCTGGCCCAACAGGGTTCCAGATACTCCACCAGCATGCAGCATAGAGCCACATCACGCTTAGAGGAGGATTCGTGGAAGCTTGCTGCCATCTTCTGCCATCAACTCTCATCTCCAATGTGCGCACCCGTCTACCTCCACGTCTTGCAGAAACAAGGGATTTGTTGGGACCGGTCCAATACAGCACGATTGGCAATGCGAGCCACTGGAGCTGGGAATGAGGCAAGGGCCATAATAACCTGATCAACACTGAGGCATGATCGCAGGGCCAACATGAGGCCTTCAGGTCAAGCGAAGAGATACATGCCAACCTCCTGAAACCACTGGTTGGAACTCCCCAGCATGGGCAGTGCCAAGGCAAGACAGGATGTAAGATGCTTAATGGATGCTTCCTTGCCTGTCTCATCACACGGCATGAGATTGGGCCATCTATGTTTGGTTGGGTCCTGACCAATGAACCAGGCGATTTAATAAAGAGTTGTGTTTCATGTGACATGTGTGGACTAATTATTACATTATGTAGAGTAATAAAGGGCCCATAGCTGTTGGCACTGGGAGGGCTGGACACATTACGTTCGCCACTTGATTGCTTGCACTACAGTGAGGGTTTGATCTATCCCACTGCTATCCATTAACCCATGCCCCACAGCTATTACCATCCCACAGGGTCTCTTAACCATCCCAAAGCTATCCCTTACCCATCGCCAAAGCTATTTCCTTACCCATCCCACTAAGCTATGCAAAGGCTGAAACCATTTCGAAAGTTTTCCACCAAGACTTTATTAATACAAAAAGAAGATGAAACAATGTGTATGTGAATCATAAATAGACTTTATTAACAAGAAGCTATATGAAACCAAAAGATGCAGTCTCTGGCACTCCTCTTGGTCGCTGCGCAGTCCGGGTCGTGAAGGGTCCAGGCTTGCTGTGGAAGAGTGGCCTCGTGCTGGAGTGCTTGTCATCAGCTCCTTCTAGAAGCAGAAGCACGCAGATGCGCCACGCCCCAGAGAAGGAGTTGAGCCGGCTGCTGTCAGAAGACCCCAGCGAGAACCAGATATGAGGGCCAGGGGGTGGGATGTGGTAGCCCTGGTCCCTCGTGCCAGGGCTCGGCAGTCAGTATGGCGAGGCTTGCTGTGCTTGCCGCATGTTGTTGGGGTTGCTGGGCTGGCAGCGAGGCTGCAGGTCAAGGCGGCATTAGGCTGGGCAGAGGCTGGCAGCAAGGCCTTGCAGGCAGGACACATGCCAGGCAATACTGCTAGCAGGGCAGAAGGCAGCAACTTCGTCCGGCAGCAGCTCTTCCTTTGAACGTGTGTGACTGTACACGAGCTGCTTCCGGTTATTATCCGCCGGGGCTACGCAATGCATCCTCCCCGCATGCACCAATTACGCCAGCGATCCATAAGGCTTCTGCTGTTGCATCCTGTGTGCATCCGCTTCATCCATTGCGGTGTGTCCATCATTGCACTCTGCTGGTATCCGTTCCGATGTCTGCTTTGCTGCAAGCCCCCCGGAAAGCCTAGCAGACATAACCATCCGCTCCCAGCCGCTTCCATCCACTGGGCTTCCGTTCCGAAGTCCACTTTCGATTCCTCCCTGAGGCGTCCCTCCCACGGCGTCCGTGTTATCCGCTCGGTTATGCAAAGATTTTGTTTGCCCCTTTTGAGAGCGGATAACAACGGATGGAACATTTTGCTCGTCCGCTGTGTCCTTTTTGCATCCGTTGGCAGTGTGACATGGGCTTTAGATTCTATGTGCAATTCATAGTGCTGGTAAAAAGCCCTTCATGGCAGAGGCCCAGGTTATTTGAGGTACCACCTATCTCCACTTGGGCAGAGTTCATGCACTCCAGGTCTTCCTGTTAACACTATCAACTTGTGGGACCAAGGAAGTGCATTTTTCTGTTTAGGCTCCTGTCCTTTACAACAACTTTTCCCTGGAGATACATATGACTCCTCACGGCAGCAACACGTGACATATCGGGACCTTTTTTCTCTTTGCGAAACTGGGCGTGGGCATGGCCTGTCCTTGTGGGCCAGGAGTTTGACTTCCAGCAATGACCTGGATCAGTCTGCAGTTTTCTTGGGAAGGTTTTTTTCAGAAGTTTGTTGCCATTATTTCCCCTCCTAATGTTGAGAGAAAGTGAATTGTCTCTGAATTTGTTGTTGTATCTTTGTATCTAGGGACCAGCACTGATAATCTCTGTTTTTAGCCTAAAAGCGAAATCACATCATATTGGCACCCTGTTTCACAAGGTTCCTTATCTACTTCTGGACAAAAGTCAGCAGTGCTCAGATCCCCTATATTTTTTTCAATGTTCTGTGCAGATGGGGTAGAAAAGTTGCCATCCTCCTCTGAAAAGCTGAAAGAGTATACTGATTCTTGGACTTGTCCTTATGTATAAAACATGATAAAGGGGGTATAGCTCCTTAATTAAAAGCATTGAGAAAAAGTTAATTCATCTGAATTTGTTGCAATTTTTGTTTTAGCTCTAGCATAAGAAATTGTGTGAAATGAAAATAAAAGCATTATTTTCTGCTTGCATATTTTAATATTTATAAATCAACTGAATATTATTGGTTTTTTTGAATATTATTTGATTTGGATTACTAGATGATTTTAGTTTCTGGTATTTATTGCTTTAGAAATGACTCCAACTATATGTCTGATTTGTATCAGTTTAATTTCTGTTTTGTTTGTGATGCTTTTAAATAGATTTTTAGACGTTGAAATGGACCCTATAACTATGTTTTGATTTGATATCCATGCATTTCTCAGATAAATTATGTTTTGAAATGACTTGTAGAAGTAGCTATTAACTTAATAAAACTCTAATGCTGTTTGGAACAAGAATTTTATTGACTCAAAGTATGGCCTCATGGCAGTTCTTTTTCCACTGAAGTTATTTTTTAAAAAGTGATTTAATATATAACTTCTTATATCACCTCTCCTTTCAATTTCTGTTAAATAGAATTTCAGCCCAACACAAGGATAACACAAAGATTTTAAGTTTATGTGCCTTGTATTTTCTCCAATGAGAAATGAGGGAAGATAAGAACTATCAGTGCAAATGAATCATAATACTTATGAAACTGGCCCCCTCCACTTTTTCAAATTATATACTGAATTCCCACTGGATTTGCTCCCTCTGCCAGAGCTACAATAACTCCTGGTTATCTAACAACAAAGCATCTCACAGATATGTGGAAGTCATTGCATGCCACTCTCATTTCTCAAAAATGTTCTGGCATGAAGAACTAAATAATTTGAAGTTATTGTTAAACAGGGATGTTTATTTTAATTTTAATTTTCAGCTGAACATAAGGGGAATGAATCTTCATATGCCAAACAGAAAGCAAATTGGTAGTTTCTTTTTCTACAAAATGTGTATATTCCCTTAGAGAGTGGGATAAATTAGATGTAGAGTAAAAGCTATAAAGCTAACCTAGCAAACAAACATATTTTAATTTAAGTGAGATCTCCACTACTGGTGTTTCCCCTTCCCCTCTCTTCTTTCCAACTTATGATCTTATTACCTACTGCCTGGCATGTAATTACAGTAGGATTGCTATTGCTGTACTATTTCTGTCTTGGATCTCATACCTTTAGTACAACAGGCAGAGTTAAGGTGAATGGTAAATAAACATTAGACTTGCTGGATCTTTTATTTTTATCTATTACTAACTATCTGAATAGATGACACTCTGACATAGATGAGACTCAGAATATGCCCTTCCTGTCGGATGTAACATGACAGATAGAGAGAAATAAAGAAACATATTTCCTGAAATATACTTGCCCAGTGCCATGTAGGTTTTAATGAGTACTGGCATAAAGCACATAAAAGGTCAGTAGGAGCCAGTATAGTTTGCCAAGCAAGGATGTAATATGGGCACTGTCACATACTGAACTAACTGCACCTTCTTAGAAGTTTTTCAAGACCAGCACCATGTAAAATTCATTCAGTAATCTAAATGAGAAGCAACTAAAACACACGTGATTTTATGCAATGCTGTAATTGACAGAAAAATAAACCCCGAGGAACAGGAAGAAGAGCTGCTACTAGAGCAAGGATCAAAGATATCTGGAGCAGAGCTGTAACTTGAAAAGAACATTTCAGGCAAGACTAGTTCTCCTGAAGATAATGGTAGGGCAGGGAGAAGCACATTCAGACTTGCAAGATTCAGTTACTATAACCTTAAAATAAAAGTAATATTGGCTTACATGACTTTGGTTTTCTAGTCTGGTCTACTTTGAAAGGTTGACAAATGCAATGGGCCCACATCCCCAAATTGTATGAAAATTGTCTGGGTCATGTCTGCTGCTTGCTTCTTAAGCAGAGTCTATGAAGATGAAGATAATCCAGGAAGACTACAAATTGCACATTGGGTGGTCTGGGATAGTGTAACCCAATCCATATATAAGGGTTGTATCCTAAAATAATAGAAACACTCAGTTTTGCTCGAGTTGAGTTAATGTCTGTTCTTCCTTCTCTAAACCCCATAGCTTCTAAACACAGGAACATTCCAGAGGTCGAGCTGAGTAACATTGGCATACTAATAATGCCTCACCCTATGTCATCAATAACCTCACTCAGCAGCTTCATATAAATGTTAAATGGGAATGGGGAGAGGCTAAACACTGAGGTACTCTCTAAAAATATGGGCATGGGTTCAGCACTGTTTGTCCCCACATTAATATGGTTGGAATCCATCCTGAAAGGAGAAGAACTAGCATAAGACTGCGGCACTAAGAAATGGTGCCTGCCTCCTGAAAACTGTGTGGCTCCTATTCCTGTTGGAGTTGTGTACTGTAAGACCTGGTAGTTCTCTCAGGCTTGGGATGTGCTTGTCAGATGGTGCTCCATTCAAAATCCAAGAAACTAATAATTAGACTTCATTAATTAGAGAAAATATATCTTTTACTGGAAGTCAAGTGGTAGCAAAAAAAGAATTCTGAATATGAAAAAATGAACACGTAAATCACAAAGTGATGGCAACGTTCCCACCCCCCAATAGTTCAATTGGTTCATCTAATTAAAAGTTGTGTATAGTATCATATAGTCATTTCCAGATGGTGATGAGGACTCTGTCCATTGACCTTGACATATTTTGATAAAGAGTTGTGGCTGCGCATTGCATCTGATAGAAGCCTAAGCAAGAATCTTCCCCCCCAACTTATACAGTTCTGTTTTGTAACACCTCCAGCTCACTTCCCATAACCATGTCCTCCTTCTTCCCCCTGTTACTTATGACAGCTGAAAGATGCAAAGCAAAGGAAGAAAATATTGAAGGCTGGTAGTGCTCTTATTTATATTTCATATCAAGTGACTGGATCCCCACCTTGTTTTGTTTTGAGTTTTTATTGCTTATTATATTGTTAGCCACTCAAAGTCAGTTTGGAGTTGGCTGTGTGGAAATTGAATTGAATAATATGAAATAATAAATCCCCAACTTTTGGAGTCAGTCCAGATTGATCAAAATACTGCTCCTGACAGAGGCTATCCATAACTACAGTCAGTTCTGTTTTGACCTCATGTCCATACCAACATCCCCCCCCACACACACCAGATATTCACGTTCTTCAGCTCCTTGGTAGTTTCAGCATGTCCACCTCCCCAACAACTCTCCCTAAAAAAGGAAAGACTGGAAACAGGTAAAACATTATTCAAAACTGTGGAGTCTGGCAATGGTTCTTGAGGTGAGGACATACCACTGCCTCTGTAGATGTCAGTAGGATCATTTCTTAGGAAATGGGATAAAGAACTGATTGAAGATGAACTCTTGACAATAAGCAAGAGTAAAAACAAAACAATAGAATATTACTATATATATATATACTACATAACATAATAGATATAGATAGTATGAATTGATTGTTGATTGTATCCTATGACTATCATTAAGTGTTGTANATGATTCTTGATTCTTAATGAATATACCTTTTCTTTATGTATACTGAGAGTATTTACATCAAGACAAATTCCAAGACACTTGGCCAATAAAGTATTCTATTCTATTCTATTCTATTCTATTCTATTCTATGCCATGCCATGCCATTCCATTCCATTCCATTCCATTCCATTCCATTCTATTCTATTCTATTCTATTCTATTCCACTCTATATATGATACATGTAACACCACTTCTGCTTGAGCTGTATTGGTTACCAGTTTCCTTTATAACTCTACATGGTTTGGGGCTGGTGTATTTGAGATATTGCCTTTTACCAAGAGTCATTATCCATCCGATTAGTAGATCAAGCAGAATGAGTGTGTTGAAGATCCCACCAGCCAAAGAGTGTCAGCTGGCAAGGATCAGATTAGCTTTTTCCACATTGGACCCTGTTCTATAGAACATCATCCTTTTGAAGATTTAAATGGCCCCAATAGCTTTTTGTAAGCCCCTTAAAACAGGCTTTGTTCTCATGTCTGGAGTGATGAATATGTTAAGGCCCCATTTCCTGGCTGTATTACTAGCTGGGTAAGTATCTTGCTCCTATGTATATTAATCTGGATCTTCATAGGGTTTTTATTGCTTTTATTATTTTAAAATGTTTTTAGTATTTGTACTGTAATATATTTTTTGAATTACATGTTGTCAGAATATTCATGAACTGACAGAGACATGGTTAACAAAGTTAGCCAATGGGAGCTGAATTGTGGGCTGAGAGTCTTGGCATGGCTTAGCTCCATGCTCTCAATTCTGAAAATGAAAATAGCAATCTGTTCTGAGCTCCTGAAGCTGCTGTTTGTGTTTTGCTTATGTTACGTTGGAAGAAACTACTGGTATTGTAAACTTCACTTCATATGTTATTATTTTTTTAAACAATTTTTTTAATTTTACAACCAAAAAAAAACAACAATTTGACAACACTTACATACATGAAAGAGTAGAAAGAAAAGAAAAAAGGGATAGGGAAAAGGAAACAGAGAAAATTTAAAAACATTCTTATTTTTGACAGTATGTAAGATCTTTTCTTCTCTTAATTATGCCATATCTGCACACCTCGTCTATACAAAAATTTGTACATCACTCATATAAATTTATACTATAAAGTCTATCTTTGTTCTAACCATTTATACCAATAGTTCCAGCTATTATAATATATTGAATTATCTTTGTTTTTAAAGCTAAAGTTTAATATCTGTCCATTTCTTGCGCAATTTGAAACTTTTTTGTGGAATGGTCATCTCCTCTGTAGGATATATGAGGGTGCTTCCAACATTGAAGCAAAGCCAACGTGACCCTGCTAGATGTGTATGTTATCTGTATTCTATAATAGTATATATATCATTTATTCCAAAATCACCTAGCAGAAAGGACCTTCTGGTTTTCATTCCGATCTGTTCTTTTGTTTTATCTTCCAGCCCAATTTCTAATTTTCTTCTCCAGATATTTTGGCGCTTCTAACGAGGACCACCAATGGTGAAAAAAGGTTCCCTCTTTTTTTTTACATTTCCAACAGTTGGGACTGACCTCATGGTTGGGGCACATTTTCGCCCAATCTCCAAAGGGGAAAGGTGCCATCTATTAAAACATTTTTATATGCGTTCTTCTTTATATGCTTGCCGATTTGTCATTTTATTATTTCTTCCCCAGACTTTTTCCCATCTTCTATTAAAGTGATGTTATGTCTTACAATTCTAGCTCAGGCTATCATATTCCCTTTACTGTTTCTTCTTCTAATTCTATCTTCTTAATAAACAATTATAAAATTTAAGTTATATAATTTTTACCTGTCCTAATAAATTTTGATCTAATTGTTGGGGTTTAATATTAATTTCCAAAATTCCTTTCTATCTTGTTTAATCTTTACTTATGATTTCTAGGCTAATACCCTTCGATCTATTTTAAATCACCTGCTCTCATTGCAAGTTCTATGTCGTTCAAATTTGATGTCTGTCACTAAACTTTTCACGTCGCTCACCTAGGCTGCCTCAATAAAATCTGTGTACTGTTCTGATCCTTTAGAAATATCATAACTTTGTTTGGGTGATCATCGCCTCCATTGTTCGAAACAAGACTCGGTAACTTTCTACATGTTGTCGTTTTTTGCATATTTTTACAATTAATTAATAATTGATCTCTATTAAGTGTCTATGAGAATATTTCTGGCGTCAACCTTTCCCAATAGTCCCAAAAAAAGGCCTGCCACCCCCTTTTGTAAATTCATAGTCCTTCTAAAAAATAAGATTATCTTATTTTTTAAGTTCACAATCTTTTAACCCATACTAGAGTGGCAGCAAAATAAATTAATTCTCCAATCTTGGGATAAGTCCAACTCTCCCACGCTCCCTTCATATCCTGCATTGCTTTCTAAATTCATCGTCTGGATTTTTTCCCTTGCCAAACAATTTAACCGGTTATTTTATTAAGTCTTCAAAAAAAAAATTGTTGTAATTTAAATGGAATCATTTGAAATAAATTTACAAAATTTGGTGAAATATTCATTTTAATGAGAACAATCCAGTAACGTGAGGGTTGCAGTCTACCCATAATTCTAAATCTTTCTTTACCTGTTAGCAACAACTTATCATAATTATTTTTAAGTGTCTTGCAATGTGTCTGTCAATATTCCAATATATTCACTTTCTTTGTCACTTGTATTCCCATAAACTTCTTCTAATTCTTTTCTGTGTTTTCGTGTTAAATTTTAGTCATTAATTTTTGTTTCTTCCTATTTAATTTTGAAACCTGCTACCGCCTCCAAATATTGTTCTAATTCATTAATCAATTTTTGTCCTCTTTCCATTGGTTCCTCCAATAAAGAAAACCATATCGTCAGCGAATGCTTGCAACTTGTATTCTTCTGTTTTAACCTTTAATCCTTTATCTCTGAATTCTGTCTAATTTGTATTGATATATATCTATGTGAACATGAAGAGCAGGGGAGAGAGTGGGCAACCTTCGTCTAATTCCCTTTTCTATTTTTATTGGTGAGTATATTCCCCATTTACTATAATATTGCCTTGTTGTGTATCGTAAATAGTTGTATAATATTCAATATGTGCCTAATTTCATATTATATAGTTTTTGAATTAAAAATTTGCCAGATTTAAATTATCAAAAGGCAGAACATGAATTAGATTTGTTTCTTGGCTTCGTAAAATTTTCAAAATATCTAATACTGTTCTTTGAATTATTGCTAAATCTGTCTGGTGGCGAGAAAATCCATTTTTGAT
>BHFT01053008.1:0-113463 GCA_004320025.1 Laticauda laticaudata | reverse complement strand
TTTTTTTTTTTTTTTTTTTTTGCTATTTAACAATTGGTATGGTGGACTGGAGGCTAATTTTTTTCAACTACCCACTGAGAGCACAATAAATCCTAATAGCAGGACTTGGGATAAAGATAAACTCAGGCAGGGAACATAGGTTTTTTATTTCATGATAATACTTAATTACATGGAATCTCCCCTGCACATTGTATTTGCATCATCAGAAGTAAAAATTAAAAATTGTGAAGGACTGCATAAGATGAGATTAGGCACAATCAACTTTTTTACAGTGATTTTTTAAAATTGCATTTTTTCTTGAAATAGAAATGATCTGTAATATTGCCTTTTAAATATAAATAATGCCTTACCCTTTCATTGTTAATGATATCAATTGTAAAATCATTCAACAATAAAATACAAAAACACCTCTTTTGTTATAGTTAAGGTGGGGTATCATTGAACTTCAGGTAAGCAATTCAGTTTCCAGAAGTCTCATTTTTAAATGGTGGGGACAAGATTGTCACATTTACAATCATTTCAGGAGACTTTGAAGCAACAGACTTTCCCAGCTGATTGTTTCTTTAATCTGTATTCATTCTGAGTAAGAAAAATGTAGCTGTACTTTATGCTCTTCACTAAGTGCAATGGCTGTCTATTGATTCTTCTGTAACTATCTGGCATGGTTAATGCAGTTTCTTGGAACTCCTCTAAACTTTTCAGTGTAAGTGATTGTTGTTGTGTTATTGATCAATACATCAGTTCTGTCACATAAAAATCTTTAATTCCTCTGATAGATAGAGGGAGCAGGCAGAAAGAAGTATGGTAAGCACAAATTCTAGCACATTATTGCCTAGGACTGCTTGTTTACAATTTATACCTCCATTTATTATTTCACCTAGAAGAAATATAAAATTAGAATGTAGCTTTCTGTTTTAACTTTATTTGGATTCAGTCCACTTCAATTACAGTTCTGGCATCTTCAGAAAATAACTACATGGCATCATGAATTTAAGAAGTGTTTTTAAAAAAAACAATTATATGCAATTTTTTGGAATAAACTACTAACATTTAATGTGATCCTCAAAAGCAAATTGTTAGCTTTTGGAAACATAATTTCATTTATTATTGCAATCTTTATTAGTTATATAAAATATGAAAAGTTCATTCTATGATCTTGCTTAAAGAATTTTGGAATATCAATTTGAAGTTGTGTTTTAGCTTGTATTTCAGTTCCCCGCCCTATTAATTAAATCTTATCTGCATACATTTGCAGAATATAAAAAGAATATATTTTATACTAATATTGGCTGATACATTCAATTTGCTCAGAACATTTCTGTCATTCTCATATATGTATACATGTTGGTCAATATTTTGAGTATATAAAAATTAAATGACTATTGCCTGCTTTCAGTTTAAAATTCAGGAATTGAAAAGAGGTTCAATCTCCATTTCTGTTATGTAGTAAATTCCTTTTTTCTGTGCATTCATTCCAACAAAGAAGAATATTTTTAACAGATTTCTAGTACAGTTTTTAATACTTTAGTCACTTTAAATCAAGTTCACATATTTTTCTTCCATATACATTCTTTCTTATTAATTCTTTAATCCTCATAAATTTTAAATTTCACACTGCTAGGCCAACAAATTACATTCAAAATATCAGATATAACACCTAACAAATCTATAAAAATTGAGGAATAATTTTATTGCATCTTTTCCTTTAAGTTAGGATTATTGCATTGCCCTGTACATTGAACAGTACAAAAATAAAAAAATAAAGTAATGTCAATTTGAAAGATGATATTTTGATAACATGCCACAATTCCAAGCATTAATTATTATTTTTGTTTTACTCCTTCCATATTTCAAAAATTATTTGAAAGAGGTGCTTCAGAATGCACAGTCACATAAGTACAGAAACTTACATTATCTGTACTTAACTCTAAGATCTGCACCCAGACACTACTTTTCATCAGCTGCAACCTGATATAAATATGATTCTTTCAATTTGCATTTTACAACTTTTTATCAATTTGTACTCCTGAGATAGATGTCGCTATTCTGTGATATGTCAGTACCATATTTGAGGAGCAAAAATTATCTTAGTTTTTTTTGTTTCTTTTTTCAACCCATAGCTGCAATTTTGGCCAATATCAGCACAGCTGTCAACTTCAGAGCTGTTGTTCAATAATGAGTAATTGACGATTTGTGCAGAAGAGACTCGACTGAGAGATAACTGTCACACATAGATATAAATAATAGCTGTGCAATAGATTATATCAGGCATTAGATTGTAGAGTTGGTACTTGAGATATGGGTCTTTATCATTGAGATTTACTCTTTTATCATCCTGATTGTCCTTTTCACAGAGTGGGAATTCCAGTCATATTGTTTCTGCTAATAGATGGAAACAATGTTTATCATTTCCTTTCTTCTCTTCAATTCCCAGCATTAGCACCATCACTGTAGCATCACTATTGAAGTGGGAAATCCCAGACCTCTAGAACAGATGTCAGGAAACACAAAGATCTGCACTAAAATAAAATCAGCAAAATCCCACCCATTCCATTTCAAACAGTAAAACTTACTTCTGAATCAAAGATTTTGACAGATTCCCTTATAAATGGTTTAAATACTCAAGCATAAAACTAGTCGAGGATTCTATTGATTTAGGCTGAAGAAGATGAACAATTGAATGGCTAATCTCCCCGACTTCTTATTATTGAGCCTTGGTGCCGCAGTTGTTAGAGTGCAATATGCAGGCTACTTCTGATGATTGCCAGCTGCCTGCAGTTTGGCAATTCAAATCTCACCAAGCTCAAGGTTTACTCAGTTTTCCATCCTTCCGAGGTAGGTAAAATGAGGAGCCAAATTGTTGGGCACAATGTGCTGACTCTGTAGTGTAAACCACTTAAAGAGGGCTATAAAGCAATGTAAAGCAGTATATAAGTCTATTGCTATTCTTATCCTTAGATTTAGCAACTTTAATATGCATTCTTGGAAAAGATGTGAAAGCTTCTTCTTTTTTCATGTCTTTTTTCCCCATACATTTTAATGGAAAGAATTTAGACCTTTCATTTCCATTACCAATATTGTGAAGGAGTACATTCCAGGAGGTTTAGATGATACCATTAGTTTGTTTCATAGTCTGAATTTATAGACATTATGAGTATGTCGTAAAGCAGGAATGAAGGGGACTTTGGCCAGCCAGGTGTTACTGAATTATAATTCCTAGCATCCCATGGAACATAAACAACTATTAAGGATGACGAAGAGTTGTGGCATTGCAATACCCGGAAACCATAGATAAGGAATGTTCTAAAACTTAAAACATTACTTTGTCATATTTTCTCAGTATTCACACTGCCATCATAAATGTCATGCACTTATAGATATTATTAATATCTAATCAAATATCTGATTTAATATCTAATTAACAATAAATATTAAGCAATACAAATCAAAGTTTCAGGCTATCATAGATATCAAATTAGAGGAAAAAAAGCAGAATTTTCTTCTTTATGTGTATGGCAATGATTATCTAATTTTTAAATACTTAGAAAAATAAAATTTTAAAACAAACTTCTCACAAGTACATTCATTTGTATATATTTTGGTAGTGATAATTTGTTTTGCTTTTCATTTTCTAGGGGACATTAGTTAACAGTCTGTACAATTGCAGACTTGCAATATAAATTAGAGGCTCAATTTCTGCCTAAAAAAACCTTATTAAATTATAGCTTAACAACCATACAATGACTTAAAACATAGTTGAGCAATTCTATGATGTAGAATGACAGAGGTTTATTGAGGATTATTATTGTCATTCTATTATGGTAGGCAAATATTCTTATTTATAGTTGAATAATTGATTTGCAGTAACTTGATGCTATATGGCATATGACTATTTAAAAAAAAAATCTCTATTACAAACTCAGTCTCAATCTCTATTACAAACGCAGGTTTCCATTATTACGAGTCTTCAGTTTCAGAACAAAAGTTTTGTAGCCCTTATAGTAGTAGTCAAAGCTTAATTTGAAATTTTTAATGTCGGCAAGAGTAATTCAAGTGGTATACTTGTATTATAACTACATTTCTAAAAAACTTCTTTACCTAATGCTTGGGAAGTTGGAATTATAAGCTAGTTTTAAAGAAAGCATTTAGGAAGTAATCTATATTTTTTAATCTTCAATACATGGAAATATCTATTGAAAAGGGACATTTAAACCACTGAATTCAGTACACTCGCATCTTTCTGGATAATTGATTCTACTATTAAACTGGTCATCATTAGGAAGCTCTTCTAAAAATTCCACTGGAAATTTATGCTTGTAATTTTAAGATCATTATTCTATCTTAAATGTACTGTAGTCTGGAATACTGACTATATCCAATAGTCTTGGATAATGACTGAAAATTGATCTTGATTTTCTTTTATGTAGCATCCCTTCGCATTTTTGAAGAACATTATCATTTCCCCACCTCAGATGTCTTTTCTCAGGGCTAAACATCCAATTTCTCCCAATCTCTTCTTACAAGACTGGTTTCCAATCCCCTGACCATATCTATTGATCTTTGTTGTGTCTCCTACAATTTCTGTGAATTTTTCTTAAAAAAATGATGACCAGACACCATACTCAAGGCATGGTTGACTGTGACTGGTGCATTTAAAAACATTGAACACATATCACTGTCAAATGTCTATTGTACATGTATGTAGGACTTGTCAAATGATACAGAAAAACACAAGTGATTGAAGCCATAAAAGGGCAGTTTTGTCTTCAACTAGGCATAACAACTGATGTGAGTGATGATGCATAATTCATAGCGCACATCTACTATGTAGGATTAGCAACATAAAAGAAGATTGCTTGTTTTACCAGTTACTAATTACTATTATGTGGAAAGGTATTTCTTACACAACATTTAGTCCTTGAATTCTAGTAGGTACTTCACCTTGCTAATCATTTAGATATATTTCAAAATACAGTAAGTTGAATGCTTTGGGGCAAGGCTATGATCACACACTAGCCATGGTAATAGAAAAGCGACAACTTTCTAAGGAAAGCTGAAATTATGAGAGAGAAAAAAATAAGAGTGCTTTCCCCCCCTTGTATTAAACTTGCTTCTGGAAGATGAAAGTGTGAAAAAAGATGAAAAAAATGTTATTGTTGAACATTTGAACAAATTAAATTTTGACTTCAACCTTCATAACTGGGAAGATATGACTAAGCACAGCTAGGAATGAAACCCATTTGACATTATCACTGAAAATTATGATAACTTTTGAAACATGGTTGGCTGAGATAATCCAATGCTGAGATATTGTGTAGCAATCTAAAAAATAAACATAACCACTGAGTGCATTCTGGGTCAAAGTAGAAATGATATGGGAATGAGGGAAATGAGGTTTATTCCTGTTTTCTACAAGATATTTGTGTGAAGCAGAATTTATTGCATTCCCAATCATGAATGTCAATTTTTTCAAGCTAGATTATAGCTTAATATGCAGTTTTTCAAATATATATCATGGTTTGAAAAAAAATTAATGTTTCTATGATGTCAAGGTTAACATTTGACAGATGACTACTGCAATGCACTCAAAATCATCCAGAAGTTTCATCTTCTCTAGAACTCAGTGACCTGGGCAGTGACAGGAATGACTCAGGATACCCATATAACAACTCTGTTTTGCTGGCTGCCATTTGTTTGTGGATGTGATTCAACATGCCAATCATTATGTATACAGCCTACATGACACAATGCCTGGTTACTTGACTCTGCCTCCTTTGATATCTGTAAAGAGTAAAGAGGATAATAATGACCTTGACAGAAAGAAGAAAAATTGGTTAAAGCAATGAGTAGGCAAACAATGCTCAAACCCAAATGAAGAGGGAGATTTATGAAATGTCTAGGCAGGCATCCCCGTAATTCGAATAAATATAAAAGTGAGAGAAGGGAAATTTATTCACACTTCCAAAATTTTATTAATATAGCAGATCTTAATAAAAAATAGGTAGGTAGTCTTCGAGTTTTGACAATAATTGAGACCAGAATTTTTATCACTAAATAATACAGTTTTGACATGACCACATACTGTAGCAGTCCCCATTGCCAACACTAACTGAAAATCACCTAGCACATTAAGCAATTACCCATATCAAGCTGAGCCATTCCCATTTTGATACTTCCCAGCCCTGAGCCTTAGTAATGTAAGGGATTGTTTCCTCTTCACCTTTCCTCACCCACCTATTTCCTCCCCATCTCTGTCCTTTGGGATGTCCTACAGAGCAGCATGCCTCAGTGGTGATGGCAGCACTAGGATTGAAGTTTCTACTTCAATCCTAATGCTGCCACTGCCACTGAAGCATGTTGCAGTCCTGGGCCTTCAGCAATCCTGGGCCTCTACTTCAGCCCCAGTTTGGTCCAGTGGTTAAGACATAGGGCTACAAAGCTGGAGTCTCATGAAAATTGCTTGGATGACACTGAGATAGTCACTCTCTCTCAGCCCAACTCACTTCACAGGGTTGTTGTTGTGAAAGAAGAAAGGTTGAACATCTTTATAACTTGAGTTATTTGTAAAACTAATAAAATAATATAAAAATAAAAAATGTGGGATATAAAAAAATAAATAATTACTGCTGTTGAATATGCTGTCTCAAGCCTCATTCTGCAGCCAGCCACCACAGTGCAAAATCACTATCACTCTGCACTTCACAAGCCCTGCTGTACCCACATGATCTTTGTTGTCTTCCTCCTGTTGTTGTTGAGGTGTGCCTGGCCTTCCCTATATGAAGCAGCTGCTGGGCAAACTAATTCTTTTTTCTGAGACAGCTTGTGCTTTTCTCTAAATAGTGCAGGCCATTGTCATGATGCTTTATAACACCTTCAGAAAGCTGCTGAGGCCTTCTGCAGCATCGCAAGAATGATGTGCACTATTTGGAGGTCTTGGAAAGAAGCCTCAGCAGCAGCAGGAGTAAGATGGTGGGAGTCAGCAGCAGGCTTGGAGAGTACATGGTGTTGGGAGTGGATGATTCCTTGTCCTGGGAGCACTGACCACAGCTTGAGGCAGTTCTCCTTGGTGGCAGTGGCACTGGGGCTAAAGTAGAGGCATGGTGGGTGGGAGTGACCAGTTGAAAGTTTTGAAGGGTCCAGATCTCTCGTTCAGTACCAGTGCCACTGCTACTGTGGAAGGCCACTGTGCAGGGCAGCCAGGAGGGCAGAGATGGAAGGAAATAGACCAGTTGAAAGGGGTGCCAGTTGCAATTGAAAGGGGTGCAAAGCACCTGAATTTTGCAGTGCAATTCTGCAATGGCCATAACTTTGGGGAACAGGCATTAATAGCATTCACTCAGTGCTGCTACAACTTCAAATGGATACTGAACAAATGGTTGTTAACCAAGAAGTACCACTGTTTGGCATCTGTATTTTGGTCTGGTACACTTCACAGGACTAATAGTATCTGCTCAACTAATTTGGTCTGGCAGGGTTGGCGCACTCCATATTCCTTTGATTAACCAATATCAGGATCTTGGAAATATTAGATTACTTGATTACTAAGAGTGAAAATAGCTTGCTTGGATCATTGAGATCTAGAGTCTAGAGGCTCTGGTTTAGCATCCTGACTTTCTTGCCAAGCAGATCTTCCCCCCCCCCCCAAATAATATGCTTCAGATATGTTGGACTAGAAAACCCATCCTTCTAAGCTTACAGATTCAAGATTATACTGATCATAGTGTTGAGGGAATAGACAATCTTGAAATCCACACCTAGATATAAACTGATATAGCCCAATTTTGTTACGTAATTTTTCAGTTATAGGCCAACATGGCCAGTTGTAAATTAGTATTACAACTGCTAGAATTGTCATATTGTCTCTAAAACATGGGTAATATCTGGCAAGGAAATGCCTTTAAAAAGTTAACATTGCTATACGTAAAGGGCCTGTCACATAGGCCGACGGATGCAAAACATATGTAAAAAGGACACAGCAGATGAGAAAATGTTCATCCGTTGTTATCCGCTCTCAAAAGTGCCCCAATTTTGCATAAACAGAGCGGACAACAATGGAAAGGACGTGGGGAGGACGTAGCGAGGATGTTTAGCAGATGCTCCACAGAAGCCTAGCGGATGGAAGCGGATGGAAGCAGATGGCACATCTGCAGGGCTTCCAGGGGAGCACAGCGAAGTGGACGCGCAACGGAAGGAACGGATGCAGAGCGGATGCCTAGCGGATGAAGTGGATGCATCACGGAAGCCTAGCGGATGGAAGCCTTAGCGATGCCTAGTGGAAGCAAAGCGTGTCACTGCGCATGCGGGAGGAATGCATTGCGGTGAGGCCCCGCGGATATAAAAGGGAAGCAGCTGCAGCCAAACAGGTCCACGCCATCTCAGAAGAAGACCCTGCGTGCCGAGACACAGCTCCAGGCCAGCTCAACAACCATGGGAGAGAGGCAAGCCTGTTGCAATCTGCTGCCATGCACCTGGCAAAGAAGAACCAGGCGCACCATCCCACCCCCTGGCCCTGACTCTGCTTCTGCTGGGGCTTCTGCTGCTCGGCGGCTGACTCTTCTGGTGCTGGGGCTTCCTGCCTGGCGCCTTGCTGAGCTTCCTGGTGCTCAGGGCTCTTCTGTGCCTTACTTTTCTGCTGGCGCTGCTCCTGGTGCTGGTGCTGTCTGCTGGCTTACTCTGCTGGCCGCTGCTTGCCTGGTGCTCGTGGGCTTCTGTGGTGCTGCTTCCTGGTGCTCGGTGCTTCTGCTGGTGCTTACTCTGTGGCGCTGCTTCCTGCTGGCTGGTGCTGTGTCTGCTGCTTAACGTCTGCTGGCGCTCGGCTCCTTCGGGTCTGCCTGGTGCTCGCCTGGTTCTGCTGGTGCTGCCCTGGTCCTTGCTGGTGACGCCTGGTGCTCGGGCTGGTGCTTTACTCTGCTGCTGCTGATCCTGGTTCTGCTGGTGCTTACTCTGGGGGTGCTGCTGATCTGGGTGCGGGCTGGTCCCGTGACTGGTCTGTGTTTGCTGGCTATCTGTTGTTCGCTTGCTCTGTCTGCCTGCTGGCTGGTGTTGCGTGGAGAGCAGCCCCGTAGAACCCTCGAACCCCTCTAATGAGGGGCCAGATGGCCCCGCAGAGGAGGAAAGAGGCATAAGTCGCGTGAACGGGAGAGGAGGCAATACTGGCCCCAAATCGAAGGGAACATGAAGGATGAGTGGCTTGGATGCGAGCTGTGGCAGAGGACGAGTATGCTTTGGTGGAAGGGACACAGGCTCTATTCGGAGACACAAAGGAGCAGGCTGCTTTGGGAGAAAAGAGGCGGAGAGCCTAAGCTACACTTCCGGAGTGGTCCCCTCGGCTGGTGGAAGCACATGCAGCACCTGGTACAGAGAAGCTGCACATCAAAGAAATCTGTCCAGGCCACGTCAAGCTGACAGAACTGGTGAGAACTACCGTAATGTCCAGTGCAGCTTCTGGAAGGTGAGTATCCCGCCAACTCGAGGAGGCAGCCCTCTGACAACCTTCTCTTCTCAGGCAGCTGCGCGCAGTAGAGCCTCAGTCCTCCTTTACGTTCGTCCTGAGGGGTAGCGTTCAGGCTCGCTTGTGTGCCCTAGATGCAGGGTATGCTGTCGGGTGAGGCGTTCCCACGGATTGGGAGGAAACCCCCCCAACATCTGCTTTCCCCATGGCGGAGCGCGTGGAGGAACCCCTGACGCAGTGGAGCAAGGAGAGGCGCACTGCACCAGAGACCCAAACCCACATCCACCCGCCAGCCCTCCACCTCGCGACAGAAAGCAGGCAGAGAGCAGGACTCGGAGGGCCAGAGCACACTGTCCTGCGTGGAAAGATCAGGGACACATCAAAGCAGCGTAGGATCTCCTCTCTCCAGCTGGTTAACACACCGGCACATGACACCATCCTCAAAACGCGCCAAGCCCTTCCTCACCTAGTGTCTACCGCTAGGGCCGCTACCTCTCAATTGGAGACATGTCTCGAATCACAGTACCAGCGGTAGGATTAATAGGACAGGATCACCGGTCCTTCTTCACAACCCTCCAGACCTCAGCTGAACCTGCTTCCCACCAGTCCACGTCTGTGCTCCTCCACCAGGTATGTCACAGCCCTTCCAAGCTTTTCCCACAGGGCCCTCACGCTGTACCAAAGCGCGCTACGGCTAACAACGTAGCTTCAGCAGGCACACGCAGATGCCCCTTCCTCCAGGTTCCAGGCGCTCACAGGTACAATTCGGAACCACCGGTGCCGTGGCACCTATGCCGACTTGAGATGCAACAGATGCCCACCCATGGCCACAGATGCTCAACCCACTGCCTCACCTCGCTCGGGATTCTCTTGCTAGACCAAGACAGCCCCACTAACATCTTCCTCTCACACACACACCAGCCTGGCCTAGACATCTGTCAGCGGCTGGACTGACACCGGGCACCCAGTGTCCTGGAGGAAGAGTGGCTCCTCAAACATCACAGCAACGGCACTGGCCTGCTGAGAAGCTTCCTCCTACACAGTCATCGCGCCTGGTTATTGGGTGCCTCTCGCGGATCGGGGCTGGCACCACACGCTAAGGGGCGCTTCTATGACTCAGCACTCCCGCAGCACCACCTGCCCAGCACCTCTGGACCTTCACCCCTGAAACTATGGCAATTGCTCAGAGGGACTGAGAAGATGCCAGGAGAACTGGGTTTCTAACCTTGTTGAACTCTTATCTTTGCTTGGGACACTTTATTTGGTCATTTTGCTTTTACAATTTGTTATTAATAAAGAATTCATCTTTGCTTCAACAACACTGCTTCAGTTCTTTAGTCAATAAAGTCTTGGTGGAAACTTTTAGAAATGGTTGTTAACGCCTTTTCATTCTTGTGGGATGGGTTAAGATAGCAAGTGGAGTGGGCAGGGATAATCCTTGGATGGGTGTAATAGGCTTAGTAGGATGGGCAGGGATACATTCTCTGGGATGGGGTAATAGTGTGCTGTGGGAAGGAATGGGCCATACGGGGCATACCTGTGGGGTGGACAGGGATATAGCTATTTGGATGGTAATATCTGTGGGATGGGCAGCGGATACCTTTGGGATGGGTGAATTAGCTCTGGGATAGAAAACCTGCCAGTGCAAGCATAGTGGGACTGTATGGTGTCCACTCTCCCAGGTGCCACAACCTATTGGGCCTTTTATATTCAATAAAATGTATATCATTGATCACACTTTTCAACATAAACACAACGTCTTCATTAAATGCCCTGTCGGTTGTAGGCCACTCAACATACATGGCACAATCTCATCCGTGTGGATGAGACAGGCTCAACGCCCAAGCATCCATTACAGCATCTATCATCGCCTGTCCTTGCACTCGTATCTGCTCCAGCTGGATACGAGGTTGCCCCACGTGTTTCAGGAGTTGGCGCTGCTTCCCTTCCCTTCAACGTGAAGTCGTCTGTTGGGGCCTTGTACCATCCACAGTGTCTATCAGGTTTCGCCCTTGCTCCATTCATACGAGGCTCCTGTCTCCCATTCTTGTGGAGGTGCCACCGGGAGCCTGTTCTGCTCAACACTGGGGTAGCGGGTGCGCATCGAAGATTGTGCGCAGGATGCGCAGCAAGTGTCACGATGTCCTCCGGTTCCTTGTGGGCGATGCTATGCATTCGGTGGTGTGCGATAGTACCTCGAACTGTTTGGCCAGGAGTCCAAAGGCGTTCTCTCACACCAGCTATCTGCCTGGTACAGCCTGTAGTTGAGAGTATCCTTTTCACACGGTGATGGAGTCATGTTAGTGTAGGGCTTCATGAGCGGTAGGTTTATTTTGAGGAGAACGGCGTCCATCAGCCCATCGGATGAAGTAGGATGAATCTTGTTTGGTCGTTGGTGCGGCCATCGGTGGGTCATGGATCTGGGAAGTCCATAATGAGGTTGCGTTTCAGCCACCTCCTGTGAGGTGACTGGCTTGTATACCATGGGCATGCTGAAGATGAGCATTGCCTGAAGCATCGATGTAACATTGACTTTAGTCAGATGACACCTGGAGAGAGAGATGATGCTGAAGGAAGCCCTTTGGAGTGAATTAAAGAGTGCGACCTGACTCTTGCTGGCTGCTTTGGCAGGGACACGTGCTTCCGCATCTAGTGGCTCAACGGTGTGGGGGAAGTTCCACTTTGCGTGATACCACTGTGCTCTGCAACCTTTCTTCGCAACCCACTTCTTTCATCGGAGGGCATAATTTTGCTGGAGGAGGTTCCTCCAGGTATTCCTTCGCCATGATGGCCTGCCCAGCCTATCTTTGAGACCAAATGCTGATTGAGTGTTGTGGTGCACCTCCAGCGTATGATGCTCCTGTATCGTGTCCGGAGGCCAAAGTGGTGCAGAGTTTAATGCCCAAGTTTGAGTCCAGGTGCCAGGCTGGGCAGAAAGTTGGTCTTGGTCTTAGCTTGTCAACCTGGTGTGTCAGCGCTCCACAACTTCGTCAAACATGGGTTGAGCAATCCTCATGAAGTTCTGGAATGGCATGAGGGTCTTCGTTCCTCAGTTCCACACATCAGCTTTGCGTTATACTGCAGTCCGGTATCTGCTCTTAGCTGGTTGATTCCATCTTCGACCCAAGAACACTCCTGGGCCGCTCCTTTTCTGTCGTGCGTAGAAACATGATGAAAGCAGGCTGTGATGGCTTTGCTACCTGTTGTAAGAACGATTGGTGGCCTACCAAAGAAGGAGTGTGCGACGATGCCAATGGTGGAGATGACTGGATGCTGTGGAAGAGAAGAGCCAGATGAAGGTGAAGAGGTCTGAAGCATGGGCTGCTGGGATGAGAAAAGTGAGATTCAGAAGGTGATTTTCTCCCGCTTTTTATAGGAAATATAGGTTGTTTCCGCTAGGTGTCGCTTTTGGCATCCTCTCGACAGTCTGCAGCATCCTAATATCTGAGATACGTCCCTATGCGACGTTTTTTTTCCGTTTTAATGCTTTGTATGCGCAACTTGCCAATGCCGCGTTCGGCCTTGCTCTGTCTGCTGACCTAACTACTGTGCGTGTCCGTTCCGGCATACAGGTCCATTTCGTGCTTCCTCCCTGTGTCTGTTGTCTTCTCCGTGCTGGAGGTGGATGCTAATGGCGCGGGAATGCAGCGAGCAGAATGCCTAGTGAGAGTATAGTAGCAGATTGCAGTACGGATGACGACAACGTTCTACGAGTGTTCTAACGGATGTTCCCCGTATGCGTAGCAGATGTCTAACGGACGCGTTGGATACATTTTCCGCTCAAAAAGTTTTGTGAAGCTCAAAACTTTTTGAGCAGATGAAATGTCAGTAGACAGATGCTGGATGGATAGAGAATATTAAAAACGGACGCAGTGAGTACAGAACGGATGCTTCGCGTTAACCAACAGATGGCAAGTGTTTCTCTCCATTTTACATCCTCTTTCCATCCGTTGGTGCTGTGTGACAAGGGCTTTTAGAGCATTTTTAATTTAACCACAGAAGAAACTAGCATCAACTCCTTCTTATGCTGTGTGCTTCATGCTTTAAATTATTCTGCAGTGACACACAGAGTAGGAAGAAAGGTTCAAAAACATAAATATGATAAATAACTATCCTCATTTTAATTAATTATTTTGTGAATATTTGTTGGAAGTAGCATGTGTATGTCATGGAAATTCTTATTGAAAGGGGGCCAGAACTGCCGGACACCACCATCAATAATAATTTAGTGAAATGAGACAGAAGTGCTGCCAAGCAGGGTTTCCTCACTTGTAATTCTACTCTAGATGTACAGATTAATAATAGGTGGCCTTCAGGAAACTCTCAGATCCATTCTAATGTTTTACTTATTACTTTATTATCTCAAATATCCATAACTGGTTTTTTTTCCATTTTGCCCTTTGTTCATAATATGGGCTAGTAATTGAGTTCATATTTTTCATCCAACCTTTCAGCTGTAATTAATATTTTATTATATCAGATTTTTATCACTAAATAGCCTAGCAGCAGGATATTGAGTTGCATATATGGGTTTTTAAGTCCCAGTGACTTACTGATGCCAGGTTACTTTCCTGTAATGAGTTATGGTTGAGAGGACACAAAATGCATTTATGGTTCCCAGCTAATACTCCAAAGCAATTTATGACTGATCTTATCAAGATCACAGTCAGACCAAGAGAAATTAAAGTAATGAAAATGGAATATTCATCAGTTGAGATCCATTTATCATATACATTATATGGAATGTGATCAAAAAGGTGAAAAAGTATATGCAAGGCAAGTTATAACTTGTGTCTGTGTGTGTCTGTGTGTCTGTGCCATTTTATGCATAAAATCTGGTTAGGTCAAGTGTATTTTATGGTGTGATTAAAAAAGCTTTTTATTATGTAGTGAAGAATAAATGCCTCACCAATATGATACATTCTAAACAAATAACTGTTGATGTTCATCTGCACATGTAAATCAGAGTGTACTTCACACACTGTATATTTAAAAAAAATACTTTCAAGATACCGATGTTCAAAATACAATTAAATATATTAATGAATACTATTATGTTATATCTAGATGCAGTCATAATATTATTCAGGTCTAATACTAATATCAGTAACTAATTTTTCAAAACACAGAAAATCCACACTTTTTGTTACATAGTTTTGCTATGGTGCAGAGTTTATTTTAGCCTTTTATGTTTTATGGTGAAAGAATCTATGACTGTTGTATTTTGTTTATATTTTTGTATTTTAGCAACTTTGTACCCATGGTGATAAATCCTATTATATATTTCTTCTTAGTGATATGGTTTGAATGATCCATTGCTTGATTTGGTGTTGGGCCTTTTTCTTGTAATTGTAGGCCTGTTACAACTGACTTCAAATTGCTGATTTAACTCAGTTTATCAAACAAGGGACAAAATTTAAATAACAACAACAATAATAATAACAGCAATAACAATAAGAATAATAATAGACACATTGACAGCATTGACAAATTTTCCATCAATCAATTGCGGAAGGCAATTGGAACAGCTTTCATCCTGCGGCGATATCTGTAACCATCAAACATCCAGATTTGCCTATCCCAGGCCTTGGTAAGGATAGGTAGACAAAAATGCCGATAGGTAGACAAAAATGCCAAACCTAGTCTGAACATCTTTCTGAATGTGCTATTAAATAATAAGGATAAGGATAATAATTCCAAACACAATATTTGTACTTCAGCACAGACATTTCATAAGTCTGGAATAAAAAAAATGGGATTTTACATTTTACATATATTGCATTTATTGGAACAGGAACTAAAAGAAGATTCAGTCAAACTGGAGAAGCTGGGAATTTTATTGGACCATAATATGGTTATCCTGTGTTAAGACATGCTTCCTGCTTTCCTTATATGAACAGAAGACTGTTGTAGCTTCCTTTTTTGTTAAAGGCAAAATTATCAATTTTTGTCAGGTATAGTGCAGCCCAGAATAATTAAATATTAAAATATATGTACCACTTTGAGCTATGAAAATACTCTTGCATTCCATGTACTTAGCAAAAACATATTATACAGAACAGAAAGATACACAGCTTTGAATCTCCCTAGGCTCTGCTGCAATCAAGATGTAATATAAATTAGCAAGCATTTTTCTTCCCTGAGGAAATAAATAATTGGCCTCAGTCTCATTGTAAATGCCCTCCTGACAACACAGAGGCAAAAAAATGTCTTCACCTTCCATTGTCGATCCATTTTCCTTAACAGTAGAACCACAGGGATTTTCTGTCTGTGCATAGGAACACTAAGAAAAGACTGTGCTTGGATCTTTTCTTGGCAGAAAATCCCCTTTGTGAATAGTAATTTAAATCTTTGGAAATATTCCTGTGAAATGGTTGGATGGTTCCAAAGAAGCTTAAAAGATTTTATTCACACACTCATGCAGACGCACACACATACACAAACACACATATAAACATGCTTTTGTTCCGTTTTTCTTCCTGTCAAGCTGGAAGTGAAACAGAATATCTTATCCAAGCTGCTGGAGAATTTGTATTGGGTATTTCATTTTTAGAGGATGAAATTAAGCTATTTTATTTTCTCCTGCTATAAGATTATATGGGCAGTTTTTCTGGCTTTATTTGTAGAGTCTGTTTGCAGGAAACTAGAGGAAAAATAATAATTTGGCTTACTTCAGAGATTTATAGCCTCCTCAGTTTGAATGAACAAGATCAACTTAATTCCATTTGCTGGTGAATACGTTACAAAAGGAAGGTGAACATGATTGGCTGCAACATGGATAATTTTGAGAAATCAGATCTTAGTTTGCAAACCTACTTCTTGCACCATCATCTTCAAATAGAGAATTGAGCATCATCTGTAAGAGTCAGTGTGGTGTAATAGTTAAGGGAATGGCCTAGAAACCAAGAGACTGTGAGTTCTAGTCCTGTCTTAGACATGAAAAAAATATGAGCCAGCCATTCTCTTGCAGTCCAACTCACCTCACAGGATTATGTGGGGAAAATAGGAAGAGAAAGGAGTATTAAGAATGTTCACTATGTTGAGTTACTGATAAAGTAATACAGGTGGCATAAAAAATTAAGTAATAACATGAAATTAACAATCAACAGCTTTGAAGGCCAATTTCCTAATACCATGTTTGAAAGAATTATTTTGAACAAGAGAGCAGAATGCATTCTTTCCGATACTGCTGAAATATAAGTATAGCATCCCTTATCGTTGGTCATCCTGGTTAGAATGTTGCAAAGACTTAAGAGGGTAGGAAGAGTAAATGTTTATTTCTAGTCACGGACAGAATTTGTTTCGTCTTAAATAATCCAGTCAACTCTTTAAATCAATCTTTAAGGGGGGAGGGGGAATCTACTGCCCTTCCAAATAAGGGTATATTGATTTAAAAAAAAATATATAAAATAAACAGGTGAAGTGCAAAATAATGGGCTATTATAGCAATAAACCATCTCAAAGATATGTTTGCATGGGAAAGAAAATTTCAATCAGTTGCAATTTTCTGAAAAGCAAAATACATTTTCTTCACATTGTACTGGAAGATGAGTAACCAACAAGATCTATAAATCTAGATCAGGGCTACTGTTATCATTTTAAAGGTAATGTAGTTGCTTCTAATAGTAGATACTGTGGGTTGGGAAATAGATTGCCAGTATCCCTGAAGCTCATCACTCAAATACAGTGAAGGCTATTTTCCCATCACTTTAGTTTTCCTCCTCTGTGAAGCCTGGAAGTCATTTTTCCCTTGGTCTCATGCAATCTTTCACAAGATATGCTGAATCTAGACTGTCTGAAAATCAATAAGATACTGGTGAATTATTTTCTTTCCCTTGTTTATTTCTGTGCTGTCATATTTTAAGTACTCATGGAGAGATATTTACTCTAGATAAATTAATGCTTCGTAATGAATTAGAATTTATTAGCACACTTCTATTAATCATAGCAAAAGGAGAAAAATTCCCTGCGGATTTTACTCCACTTGTCATTACCAACTATAGGGGACGGAGCTCATCCCTATTTCTAGGCTCTGGCCAGTGCTATCTGAAGACAATTCTGCAATCATGTGGCCATGATGTCGTAGACGACTGTTTCCTCCCCACCAAAGTGGTATCTGTTTAACTATTCACATTTGCACGCTTTGGAACTTTGCAGGTAAGCAAGATGGGAGCTCACCCTATTGCATGACTCCCAAATCTCAAAATCAGGCTGCCAGCCATCCCACCGTCTCCTATTAGTCATAAGAAATAATAGTATACCACATGTCCTTTGTACTTAGTTCCCTTGAAGGTGGAAAACCCATTTTTGTGTTAATTAGGATAAATACTGTCAGTCATTACTGAAGTCATGTGAATCTTATTTCTGACCCATTGCAATAAGGTGAAATGCTAAATATGCTAAAAGAGCTAGTGCAACTTTCCCAGTCATCTGGGAAATTATTACAGTAGAAAAGAAATATAGAGATATGGTTCAATGGTTTCCAGAGCCATATTTCCTTAATATATATCTCACCAGAAAGTATGTCCATTAATAGGATTTAAAAAGAGAGTTCACTGTTATGAATGTAACTCAAAATATCTTGTAACATTCATTATCAACTCCAACTCCTTTGAACAGATTTAAAACATATAACTCATAGAATAGAGTGAAGTTAACACTGACCTAGATGCTTATAAGGTGGTAATTTACATCAGGAAGACAGTCTTGTGTGAAAATGGAACAGCAGACACGATTTAGTAATTTTTCATTACCACTTGGACGTTGATAAAGGGGAACAGAAAAAAGCTTTGTGACCTTTCAGTGTTTAAATTATTAAAGAGCAAATAGATTTGAGGTCTGGTAGGTCGTAGATCTAATTTGTCTTTTTAGGGAAAAGATGAAAAGATATTTTGCGTTTCAAATGTATCTAAGTATGAATTCACATGTTTTAGAGCGCAGCATACTGCACCTCTTTACCTGAAGGATATTTTCCATTCAGCTTTCCACATTTTTTAAATTGCAGATTGAATCTTGTAATTCAGAGAAGTATAACGTTGAAAGGAAAACTGTATTTTGCCTATATTGTTAAGAGCAATCTATCAAGTAAATTCATGTTCAAATTTGAACCAAATCCTAATGTTCTTTATTTCCATTTTCTTAAGTCATTGAATGTTCTGAAGCTAAATAATTGAATACATTATTAACAGCATTGATGTCTCACTTGATTATGCTTTTGGGTCAAACTATATGTTGCATTATATACTTCAATGCAAGTATGCAGGTTTTTGATCATATGATTTAAGAATTGGGGTTTTTTTCAAGGATTTTAAAATAACCCAATTTTTTTTTCTCATTTCTTGTCTTTTCAACCTTTGCTAGTGTCTACCAAATAGTTGTTGAGGAGGAACGCCCTCGCAGAACCAAGAAAACCACAGAAATCCTGAAATGCTACCCTGTGCCAATTCACTTCCAGAATGCTTCAATTCTGAATTCCCAGTATTATTTTGCAGCTGAGTTTCCAGCCCACAGTATTCAAATGGCTCAACCTTTTACTATTGGTGACAACAAAACCTACAGTGGCTTTTGGAATACTCCTCTTCTTCCTCATAAAAGTTACAGCATTTATTTTCAAGCTGCCAGCAGAGCAAATGGGGTAAGTATGAGAGCACAGTTCTAGTGTTGTATCCAGTCCATGCTGTCCTACTTTATGCCAAAAATGAAAATAATTTCTCATTCTCTCTCCCTCCTCCTCTCTCTCCCTCCCTCCCCCCTCTCTCTCACACACACATATACATCTAATCTACCTATATAATCACTATTGTTTGGAACAGAAATAAAACAGGGAAAAATTCAATAGTTATATCAATGGAAAAAATAAGAGGAAAATTCTGCTCAAAAATTTCTTATTTATACTCTTTTCAATCTCCCTTACTAAATTGTTCATTAGCTGCTACTTGGCTTTTTCAGCTATATTATCTCACTACTTCAGCCTAAACATTTCCTCACGGTTGTGTTGATACAAACTTTTGAACCTTTTTCTCCTTCAAATAATAAAACAAACAAAGCAAATTAAGCCAAAGTACAAAAAGATGTAAAAGGCCCCTCCTTTGCAAATCATATTTTATCTAATACCGTGTTTCTCCAACAATACGGCCTCCTCCAATAGGAAGCCCCACCATGTTTTATTGGCATAAAATCAAATTAAGTCCCTCCCCCCAAATTAAGGCACATATTAAATATGCAAAATGGGGGAGGAATGGTGGGGGGGGCTTGCCGTTAGGAAGTATTTTGTTGCATGCCCGGATATGGTGCTGCCTGCATTGGTGGGGCACTTCATATCGGGAGACCTTCTGCCACCGTTGCTTTCCCTTCTCCCTTGCTGCCGTGGCGTTAGAGCAACACCTCGGCGTTTGGCGCAGCCATGTGTGGCCAGTCAAGGCTCCTCCTGAGGAGACACTTGGCTTCAGGCGCTCCCGTCGCTGCCTTCCAAAGGAAGGCACTCGTCCAAGAGGATCTCTCCCTTTCTCTCTCTCTCTCTCCCCTCAAGGTCAATGTCTGCACTGCGGCTGAGGAGGAGGAGGCTGCAGCCGGTTCCTCCTGCTTTCTGAGCAGTGAGGAAGCCGTGGCTTTGCAGAGCAAGTGAAGCGCTGCTCGCCCGGGTGAGATTTGGGAACGAGGGGCAGGAGGAGGCACACACGTACCCACGGCTCGCTTTCCCGGCTCTGCCCAGTCCGCACGCCTCTGCCATGGCCCTGGCGGGATGAGCGAAGGGTCCGGCGGGGAGGCGCTCGCTGCCTTGGGGAGAGCTCTGCCGCCAGGAAGGAGGGCCCACCTGTCAGCTGCACTGGGCGCCCCAGCCTTGCTTTGCAAAGCCGCGGCTTCCTCACTGCTCAGCAAGTAGGAACCGGCTGCAGCCTCCTCCTCCTCAGCCGCAGCACAGACGTTGACTTTGTGGGGAGAGAGAAAGAGAGAGAGGGAGAGATCCTCTCGGACAAGCGACTTTCCTCGGAAGGCGCGATGGGAGTGCCTGAAGCCAAGTGTCTCCTCAGGGCTCCGGTTGAGGGAGGAGCCTTGACTGGCCACGCATGGCTGCGCCAAACACCAAGGCGTTGCTCTAATGCCACGACAGCAAGGGAGAAGGGAAAGCAACGGTGGCAAAAGGTCTCCCGAATATCCAAGCTGTCACCGCCCGCCCACCCAAGGATGCAAGGGGGGGAATTAAGTCACCCCCGAAAAGAAGGCCTAGCCGTTTTTTCGGGGGTCAAAAAAAAATAAGGCCCAGCCTTATGTAAGAAACACGGTAGAATCTAGAATTATTTATTTTCTGGGCATACCTACAAGAACCCTTCATCTCTTGATAAGCTTCAGTTGTTTCCCTTGATAGCAGAGAAATGTTTTCTGCCAAATACCATAATGGGCCATGTCTTATAATGCATTGATAGTGCAGAAATGTGAGATATCATTGATTTTTGTTTGCTTCCCTTACATTGTCAGGTATGTTGCCTTGAACTGTCTAACTGACTGTAAAGAAAAGAAAATATCCCAAGGTCAACGTATTGTCAAAAGGAAAAAAAAGTATAATGGCTAATATCTCATTCATGTTCTAGTTTAATGTTAAGTGAAGTATTGATGTTACATGTCCAAGTACATTTTCATTCATTTAACTTTAACAGGGAAATAAACTAAACTAGAGACACAATTGTTAAGCATGAGAATATTAAATAAAATTGATGTGGCTTTTGATCATTTTGACACCCCCCACAAAACCAAACACTTTGTTATTTTTCTAGATGTAAATCATCATTTCTTTTTTTTATCTGCTATAATCATTTCTTTTTTTATCTGCTATAGGAAACAAAAATTGACTGCGTCAGAGTGGCTACTAAAGGTATGCGCCTATTGTGTAGTTCTTCCTAGCTTTAAATCTGTAGCAAATTATTTACACGTTGTTAAATAGATTTAGAAAATCCTTTCATGATATTACATATAGATTACTTAAACGTATAAGAAATGGAAATGTTGGGTTCATTTAATAAAGAAGCCATACTCCTATAATATATGTGCATCTGATTTTTTTCCATTCCACTTGTGGCTTTCTGATGCTGCTGTTCACCTGTTAAGCATTATTTTTATTATTATTATTATAGAGCAATGGTGGCGCAGTAGTTATAGTGCAGTACTGCAGGCTACTTCTGCTGACTGCTGGCTGCCAGCAATCTGGCAGTTCTGGTCTCACCGGCTCAAGGTTGACTCAGCCTTCCATCCTTTCGAGATTGGTAAAATGAGGACCCAGATTGTTGGGGGCAATATGCTGACTCTGTAAACTATTTAGAGAGGGCTGTAAAGCACTGTGAAGCAGTATATAAGTCTAAGTGCTATTGCTAAGTGCTATTATGTATGAGAAGTGGATAACACAGTATATCTAGGATACAAGGAACATCACTGTTTTAACAACAGCAATGAAAGCGTAATATTGTAACAGTGCATTTAAATTTCAAAATTAATTTTTGACAATTTTGGTCAAATGCTAGAAAAGCTAGACTCTATCAGAAAACAGAGAGTAATCCACACCATCTGGAACATTCTGTAAAAATAGATCTATAGAACTATAATTCCAACAAACAATTTAGGGAAAGACTTGCAAAGCTTTATGAACATTTTTTACAACAATTCCTTAAATTGTGTTGCAAAAAAAAATTCGCTAATTTGTGCTGCAAAATTGAAAGTTGGCTTTTTAGGCATTTCCAGAGAAATGTTCTTAGGATAAATGGGATCAGAAAGCCCAAGTTATGAATTGTTATATGTGCAATTTTCTTTTTTCTTTTAGTACATCTCAAACAGCATTGCTGATGCTATTTTTTTATATATTATTATAGCATATATTATTTTGGCATGATTATATGGCTGTTACTTATTTTTATTGAGAAATATAGGCAATTAATTGATTTTGGATATTCTTCATGATTATATAATCCATAAAAAAATGTTAGCACAAAGAGCACAACTGATGGTAATGAACAATAATGAAGTTTCTTCCATATATTATTCCTTGTCAAATGAATTTTTTTTAACTGCAGAGTTAAATAATTAATCAAAAAGAATAATTTGGTCCAATTTATTATAAATAGATCAAATATTAACAATTGTAATCTGTTTTTTTTATTTAGAAGTTATTCTACCAATTGTTTCATCTTTTGGTAGCTGAACTTTTTTATCCCTATGCTTATCAAAACGAGAAATCTTTTCTACACTGAAATTGGTACCATAGCAACAAACAGTGAAAGGGAAAAGATATAAGATTCAGCTTTCATTTAAAACATATGCTAGTTCATTTTACATTATAAAAGCATCCTTGTGAGTATTTTGTAAAACTTTTGAAAAGCCTGTAGGCTTTTCTCAGGGATATAGGATTGGGACCCAATATGTAGCACTTGTTTGAAGGCTGGCCATTTTCTATTTGTTGTCCTATCGATTGTAATGTACACACCAGTAAATGGCGTCCTCTGACCTCAGACATTACTTACATATGTGAAATTGACTGAAATCTCATAAGATTCAAAATAATTCTGCAAAAACTATATTCCTATAGTCCAATTGTTATCTTTTTAATGCAATTATTTAAAATATTTTAATTGTATTTTTAATCCCTGTGATACATTTTCACAATACAAATAATGTCTGAATCGGCATTTGACCTATAGAAGAGCATTGACACCTGACATAAATACAATTTTTGTGTTACAATATAGTCATTATTTTTTACATAAATCTTACCAATATTTATTCTTTTCTATATCCTGGTAATATTCTGACCATAACTAATTCTGCAAGGGAAACAGAAGCAGGAAAGAGTGTGTATAAACAAACAATTGGGACAACATAAGATTTCTCAAGAAACTTCATTTAATATGTCTTCTCCAGCTGAATTTTGAAAGGGTTTTTTTAGTTGCTTATGGCAAGCTGACTGCAATGAAGATAGGATAGCTATATTATCTGGTGATACTGTGACTTAAATAGAAATTGAATCATAGTTTTTGATGAATAGTACTGTACAGATAATCCTCAATCCTCTGACTGCCTCATATAGCAACCATTTGACGTTTAAAAAAGAGCTTTCTCAACTTTTTTGAAAGTCCTCAACGTTATGACCATTACAGCATCTCACAATCAAATCATTGTTATTTATGTGCTTTAGCGGCAGGCTTGTGACAACCAGGGTTAATAGAGAAAGCAGATGTTAAGTAGTTGGTTGTTGTCACATGATCTTTCAAATAGCAACGACAATACTTCACTTAACAACCAGAGGGGGAATAAAATCATAAGCTGATCATTTTCACATGATTTTCATTTAGTGATCACTGTGCCTAGCATTCAGGTTTCCAGTCTTTGTGGTTGCAAAGTATATAAAATACTGGTAACATTTAGTAGTTGGTGGTGTTTGTGTGTATGTGGACCTTTAAGTAATCTTATTCTAGCAAGAACAACTTCCTGCAGTTTTTGTGGCAGGATTTTTTCATGAGGTTTGCCATTATCTCCTTCCTAGACTTGAGAGAGTTCACTGGCCCAAAATCACCCAGCCAGCTTTGTGCCTAAAGTACAACTAGAATTCACTGTTTCCCTGTTTTCAGCATAGTGCCTTTAACACTATACTAAGTTGGCTCTTTATTTATTATAAAGATTTGTTTAAATGCAAGATATGAATATTAACATTTTTCTTACTTGCTATGTAAATCTTCATTTCTTGCACGTCATATTATTCTGCTTCTGTATAGGTATATTAGTTTTATTAAAAATATAATGTTGGTAGCAGAAATGTTAATAATCAAGTTAGTATGGAACATATCTTTTCAAATAGCATTTGATTTGTATTGGTCCTTGTCCCTTTCTTGTTTGCATTTTTTGGGGTTTTTTTTTGCTTGCCAAGTGTGTTTTGTGTATTAAGTCAATTATGTTAACTTATTTTAGCTGTCTCATGCTTCCCCCCCCACAACCAATTTCAGGTTAGCAATAGCACTTAAACTTATATACCACTTCATAGTACTTTACAGAGTCAGCATATTGCCCCCAACAATCTGGGTCCTCATTTTACCAACTCAGAAGGATGGAAGGCTGAATCAACCTTGACCTGCTCAGAATCAAACTCCTGGTATGAGCAATACGTTAGCTGCAGTACTGTACCACTACAGCTCTTGCTTAGAGTTATTGGTCAAAGGTTGCTTTTACTTCTGCAACTTTAGGTATTCATGCCATAATGACAACAAAAATATTGCATCAATTATGTCCATTGCAAGGAAACTCTTTTTCTACATGAGATTGGGCAAAAAGGAACAAGAGGGTTCTGGGAATCAAGGCACAGTCCTGTTCCGTGTATAAGATCAACATGCCATTAATGCATTTATTAAGTTTTTGTTAAAATGTATGTTGATTAATTCAGATTATATTTGCAGAAATGAAATATTTATGTCCCAGAGCTAGGAGAAAACTCACTAACACACAACCAAGAGATGTTTACTATGTATGTTATGTACAGCAATGTAAGGGCAATTATCACTCAATCATAATAATTGAAGTGCTTCTACAAATACGAGATATATAACTAAATATATAAATACATTTTTATATGCAGTAATTGCAGTGCCAGAGCACCATGCCTGTCTCTTTCATGCTTAGGAAATCAGTTATATCATAAACAGGATAGAACAAGGATATAAACAAGATTAAATGAAGCTTCTCAAATAAATTATTGCAAGTAGAGGCTTCAGTGACTTTGATGAGCTGTATCGGACACTGTCCATATTTGTTCATTTCTCCTGAGAAGAAAAGTGTGAGTTGTACAGAAAATTTATTTTCTGAAATATTGATAACTAAGGATTGAAGAATTATACATTATAATGGATAGTGCAGAGACACACCTGCTTTCTTGTGTCCTTAAATTATTGCCATTTAAATGAAAAAAAGGAAAGAAATGGCTTCCAAATAGATTAGTTTAGTTTCATTTGGTCTATCATCAAAAGTATGAATATGGAAATTCATTTTTTAGGAAATGCTGCTGCTTCTCTCTTTTTGTTAGGATTGCTACATATACATAAAAGAGAAATTTGAATAAGTTGAATTTCTACAGTATAACTTACTAAACATTATATCTACCATACATTTATAGAAATATGGGCAGACATTTCATTACTGATTTATATTTTTATAGTCTATTATTATCTTGTTTTTCCACCAAAAAGTTGTCACTTCAGGCTAGCAATAAGAATAAAAATAAAACAAAAAAACCAAATGACATTATAAAACATAATAAAGTGTTGCTGTTTCCCTCTGTATTTTAAAAATATGTACATTCCTAGTTTGTTTTAGCCTAGGTTGTTTCTGAATCAGATTTTCACGGAAACAGCAATAACAAACTTTCAACCACACTATCACATTTGTCCCAGAGAAATAAAACCATAAATAAAACTATAGTTTTGATATTACTGGAATAGTTCAAACTTTGTTTTTAATTAGAATCCATGTCAGTCATCGAAAGAAACCTAATGTTTTTCATTATATTTTATTTAAGTATTTTATCAACAGTCTTACACAAGTTACTATATCATAGTGTTTTAGAGTTACATGGAGGTATTTCAAAATACTATGAAATAGCAATATTGAACTTTAATGTCTGCACATAGCGAATAAACTCATTTCTTTATTCATACTAATGCTACATACTAATTTTAATTAAACTTCTCTATATAGATTTAAGTTTTTATATAAAACTTAAATCTTTCTTAATTTTCAGGTTTTTTTAAAGCCATATGAGAATTCAGATGTAGCATAATGATATTGTGAATGCAGAATCTGACATTTAACCTCTCCTCTCCTCCATCAAATACATCATCCATTGCATGTCTAAAGGCTTTGGAACAATTCAATATGGAAAAAGTTTGAATATATATGTATATTGCAAATATTGTATGTCTGCAATCTTTTTAAGTCATTCTATTTATAAAAGAGACAATACTTATTGGTACTTTATTAGTCTACAACCAGATTTAAACAAAAGTACAACGTGTTGTTTATATAATAAATTGTAGTAGTAGTAGTAGTGTTTATATTTGTATACCACCCAACTGATAATGACTTCATTTGAGTTTCAGATTCAAAGATGACTCACAGCTCTCTTAAAATCATTATTACAGAAACATGGCTTTTAAATTATGCCTTCTACTAACTTTATTTATACTTGTATTTTAAAGTTTTGATGTTATATGAGAGATGATCTATAAATCAAAAATAAGAAGAAATTGCTATGGATATTATCATAAAAATATTAAAAACATACAGGAAAAAGGAAGACACAATATACAAAGAAAAAAATTAAGAAAGATATTTCTATACGGATTTAATATTAAAAATATGTATGTATTTCTATATGTATGTAATATTAAGAATATGCCACTGGAAGAAACTTATCCTGCAGTTAATAATAACATGCTACAAATTAGTCTTCCTTTCACCTCAAACTGCTGTTGCAAAAATATTTCAGGAACATAGAGGTAGGAAGATTTGTGATTCAAAAGAATCACAAGTATTAAAATAATAGGTGTAACTTGGCAATCAGAATCTGATAGTTTTATATGCATGTGATCCATGCATGTATGATAAAAAAGTAAAATTTCAATCCTATGATCATGCCTAATGTTTTACTCCTCTCCCCCCCGCTTTCTGCAGTAATGTTTGCCCTCCAGAGATATACATTCAAGTTTCTCTGGTACTACTATCCAGTTTTTGGCTCTTAGCTCAAGAGCCAAAACCACTAGACATTTTATTTATTATAAATAGTCCTTGATTTATGGCAGTAATTGATACTGGAGTTTCTGTCTGTAAACAATGTCATCATAAAATATGATATCATATGCTTAATAATGGCAATCTAGGCATTCCCCATTTCCATCATTGACTGAATTGACATTGACATTCCAATGGCCGTTAGCTGAAGATCCACTCCAATCCAAGCTATTTTGGACTTGGTGCCTCTGAGTCCAGAACTTTAGTTCTTCCAAGGAAAGGAACTAGATCAACTTCAACTCCCACCAACTGCCTGCTCCCCCCATCTCTGCCCTTTGGCTGCCCTGCATCCTACTTGAGGAGCAACAAGCAGCCCAGGACCATGTAGCTCTGGAACTGCTTGCCACCTGGGTTTCTTGGCATTCCTGGAAACCTCAATTCCCTTCCCCATCCCAGCAGTGTGCTGTGGCATGAAGCTGCAGTATCTCTAGGAAACCAATCCAGTCCAACATTACTATGTGATGTGAAGTTGAAGTTATCCCAGGTAGCTCCAGTCCAGCCCAGAAACATAACACAAAGCCCCAGGAAGCCCTAATCTGGCCCAGCATCACAGCACAAAGCTGTAGTTACCCCATAAGCCACACTCCCCCAGCTCAGTCCTATCTGTAGTTGCCCTTGCTACCCTGCATTCCAAGGCCCCTGCTGCCCTGCATTCTGCTGACCCAACATTATCTTCTTGCTCCTGCTGTTGACAAGGCATGCTCACACTGACTCTTTGTGAAGCAGCTGCTGGGCATGTGAAGCCATCTCCCTCAGGTCTCAGCAGGAAACCACCATGCATGACCTGGAGAAGAAAGCCTGATGCAAAGGGCCAGACCAGGCATATTAGGTTAGCAACGAGACCCTGAAAACAATTAATGTCTTCAACTAGGACATCAGGGGCCACAAAATGCAGAGAGCCAAAAGGGTATAGATGTAAGGAGAGATTAAGTGCCCCTGTGAACATAAGTGTGTATAGACTGCCAAGCTCTCAAATTTTGATTACATGTCTGATCTGTGGGGATACTGCAATGACTGTAACTTTGGGGAATGGTCATAAATCCCTTCATTCACTACGATCATAACTTCAAACTGTCACTGAACAAATAGTCGCTAAGTAAGGACTACTTGTATCTGTAGGGTTCAACATTTCAAGATACAACTAAGTTTTCAAAGTGGGAAGGCGTTCACAATATTTTTTAACATAGGAAACATACTGATTTTTTTTTTAAAAAAATAAATGTATGTAGGATAAAGACCACTGAATTTAAGAATACTCGTATAACGAACATGGGTGTAACTACTGACTTTGTACTGGTAGATTAAGGAACTTTATTCATGGATTTATTTGGTTTATATTTGTAAACATTATTTTTGAAGAAATTGCTTTCTTTATTTTTCATTGAGTTTCTGCCTTTCTTCTGATAGTTCAAGGTAGTACACATAGAGCAATTTTAAAGGTATTCAAAGAACATCAGAAAGTGGTTCACTTGGCTACAGTTCTCCATATGGTTCTGCATAACTGGATGGACAAAGATGACTGAGGAATGAATTACTCTTTTTGTTATTCAATAGACAAACTGAAATTTGTGATTATCTTTTTTTACAGCAGCTATGATAATAAAAATACTGCCATGTATACTTCAGTTACTTCAGTTCACATTAACCTTTATTCACATGATTGTGTATCCAGACATTTTTCAGTTATATGAAGAAATTAATTAGTGTAAATCATTCCTAACAACTACCTTCTTTCTTTCTTCCTTCCTTCCTCCCTCCCTCCACATTTCTTCCTTCCCTCCCCATTTCTTCCTTCCCGTTTCTTCCTCTCTTCTGCATCCTCCCTCCTTCCCTCTCTTACCGTTTTACCATTCTACCATTGAGAGCATTTTGGCATATTGTGTAACGGTGTGGTATGCTAGATGCTTTGTAGTGGATAAGAAGATGCTCCAGAGAGTTATAAACACAGCACAAAAAATCATTGGTTGCTCTCTTTCTTCTTTGGAAGAGATTGCGAAGACCAGATTCCTCTCTAGAAAACTAAAAATCTCCACGGACCATTCTCATCCTGGACATTCATATTTTGAACTGTTACCATCAGGGAGGCATTATAGGTGTCTTAAAATGAGGACTAATAGACTGAGAAACAGTTTCTTTTCCAAGGCAATAATTGTCTTGAATCAAAAAATGCATATGTGATTTAGCCCTATGTCTATCGTGGCATTTTTAAACTATCTAACTTACTATATGTTTTAGATAGGTTTTAGACGAGGTTTTTAATTATTATTTTAATTATTTTAATTTTTAAATACTCTGTAGTGTGATTGTGATGTGGTGTTTGGAACACTGTGCTGGAGTAGCTTTCAAATTTCATTGTAGAATGCAATGACAATAAAGGTATTCTGTTCTATTCTCTCTCCCTCCCTCCCTTCCTTCCTTCCTTAATCAAGACAATTAAAATGGAACAATTTTTTCTTGCTAGCTTAGCTTCAGTCTGGCTTTTTTTTTCCCATGCATGCTGACCTGGAAATCTTCCTTTGCCTTAGCTGCGATAATCGTGACTCAGCTTACAACACCATACATTCGCATCGCCCCTGCTGCAGGTGACGATCAACTAACAGGTCAGACATTCAAGTACAGACAAGTCATCTTACCATTTCCATCTTTCTTTATTTTTACTTGTTTTCTTTATATCCTTATCATTCTTTGCTTGTCGCTGATTTATTAACACTATAGAATTTTTATAACAACTCTTACATCTGTTGATCATTTGGTAGATATTGAAAAGTTGAACACCTATTCATGGTTGCAAACAATTGGACTGCATGTTTTATTATGTGTTTGGGCATTGGGATAATTCCTTTAAAGCCTAATACTGTAAATAAGGTCATTGCCTGACATTCCAGTGGCTTATACATACTTCAGGGCTTTGTCATACATACATATGCAAACTTGAAATTAAAGAGCCATTCACATATCAGGGAAGCAGATGCTGAATATCTTTGTTCCTAGTGTCTCTTGGAATTATGTTGAGTGGGATGGAATTTATAGGAAAGAAGAATCTAATTAACAATGAAACAGAAATTCTTTCTTTCCATTTGATAATCTGTTAATATTCTGTTTCATTCCTGACTATAGTAGGGCTTTACTGCAGGCTCTTTGGGAAAAAATATTTAGGACACTTACAAATATTTTTAAAAAATAGGCCAGAAAGTTCGTATATTTCTATTACATTGACAGAGATCTACTGTAACGTGTATATATAAAATAGGAATAGCACAGAAATAACACTAATCCAATTTGTTACTTGCAGTTGGCTAGATTTACATACCAGACCTTACTATAAAATATGACTTATAACAAAAGTAAGAGGTCTAGTAGAGTAACTACTATAAGTGTAAGATAGTATAAAAAGAGCCATAGAAATCTAGAACAATCCACAATGTAACATGTGTCAGCCACATCATGATTCAAACAATGTACAGCATGTAATTTATATCATGTAATAACAGTATAATGTGAGTAACATCATTTGTCCATTCTGTGGTTACCTTTGACTATGGACAGAGCTAATCTTTTTCCAGAATCTCTTACTTTTGAAACGTTTCCTTTCTGTAAAAATAAAAATGCATCCCAGTTTAAAAGTTCATTAATTTCTATTTATAGTGAGTGATGTTTGCCACAGAAAGTGTTATGGAGTGATGCATTTCATCCAGGGGTGGGATTTTACCAGTTCGCACCTATTCGGTAGAACCAGTTGTTAACATTCTAAGCAGTTCGGAGTGTAAGAAGAAATTACAGTGTTAGAAGAAATTACAGGCCTAATCCTGTAAGGAAGGCAGTAAGGAAACATTCTGGTATTGCTTACAGAAACTGCCTCTCCATTTACCTTTATTACATTCTTGGCAGAACTAGACTTCCTATCTCAGGAACTTCTCTGTAGTTTTTTTCCCTCCTTTGCTGGTACTTTGCTTGTGTGGAGTGACCATTCAAAGTTACAATGACACTGAAAAAAGTGACTTANTTGCTGGTACTTTGCTTGTGTGGAGTGACCATTCAAAGTTACAATGACACTGAAAAAAGTGACTTATGACCATTTTTTACACTTATGACTGTTGCAGCAGTTGCACAGTCAGGAGAGGCCAGGCGAGGAGATGCGTGCCTTGATATAAGTGATGTTGAGTTGGCCATACCCAGCCAGTAACATGACCACCAAGCCACATCTACCCAGTCACATGACCACCAAGCCATGCCCACCAACTAAGCCATGCCCACAGAACCGGTTGTTCAAAAGTTTGAATCCCATCCCTGATTTCATCACTATTACTTTTTGCTTTGCAAAATGATATCCTTCTTTGAAACCCTAACCCTAACCTGAACAATCCAAAACAGAATAGTAAATATTAAGTGTGTTGAAATGCTTACTAGCTGGAAATATTCCTTAATAAATATTAAAACTATGATGTATGCTAATGTAAGCATTTCCCATCATGTTTAAACATATATTTCTATCCTGTTTGAAAGCATTTATTATATATTTACATAATAATGGTAGCAATATATTTATTAATTCACTATTTAATAAAGAATCTACAAATTATCAATTGAACTATTTGGCAAAAAAATATCAGTTTTTCTTAAACTTTTTGCTTTTAAGACCGATTTCTGCTTTTAAAAATTAAAATGATGTATTTATAGAAAGTTTATTGAATCATGTATAAATAATATAAAACTCATCAACCCATTTTTCATTTTAAAAATTCATTATTTTTACAAACAAAAAATAAGAATGACATTATTTTAAACTTTTGCAAATACCTTTAATATCTGGCAAATAATTTTGATTTTGCTGAAAGATCCTTGGTCTATGATTTAACCTTCCTCAACAAGAATAAGACAAGAGGACTGCATTTGTTTTGGCATTAATCATTTAGTTTTCAATTTATATAACAATGTAATTTATATAATAAGTTCCAAATTTAAAGCAGAGTTTATGAAGACTTTAAGCAGAGTTTATCCAAAATTGGGTAAAAGTAGATTTTCTTTGGGTAACAACACACAACCCCATTACTCAATGACAATAGAGATATTTAAATAAAGGTTTTTGGTAAGTGTAAAAAGGACTTTAAGATAAGCAGTTTTGATTAATGAAGGAAACATTTGAGAAGCACTGATTTAAATTTAGATTTTGCTCAAAAAACAACTACCACATATATTTCAGGTTAAAAAACTAGCATCCCGAGTCCCTTCTCTGCTGCTTGAGAAAAAAGGGTTGAGGGTGTCAAAATAAAGTAAAAGATACCATTAGAGAGAAAGCCTCATGGGCTTTTACCACTCTTGTTTTCAATACCAACTATCTCATATTCCCAAATAGAAAAAGAAATCAGTCCTAGATTCATATCCCTTAGATTGCCCATTTTACAGCAAGTGAATAATGTATTTTATTGCACTGTTTCCAATTAAGTTAAGTGTTCAAGTTGGAATATTTACTTACATCTTCAAATATTTTAGCTAATTTAAAACAAATTTCCACCTTTCATGAGTCTGATGTCTGATGCCAAGAAGAAAATCACTTTACTCCACTGAAACTGATTTTTCAGAATACAAGTGCATCTGTACAGTTATTTTCTTGCTCTTATTCTCTTGTATATTAGGGTGAATTTTCTGCTTCAAAGAGTGCAAGATAGCATTAACTAACCACGTGCAGTAAAACATGGTACAAATTTGGGATATGTAAAACAGGGTCATACATGAATCATTCTTTCTATGGAACAACTATTTTCAGCAGTTTCATTTAAAGTGAAACATGGATGTTGAGCCAGATACAGAGTGAAATGAGGCTATTTTGATCCAGATGTAGATCAAAATGTAGTTGTTTCAGAGACAATTCTTTTGGGGAATAAGAACACATAAAATCCAGGTATGGTAGATGAATGTACATAATAGGAAAGGAAAGGGATAGAAATATCAGGGTTGGACAGATTGCTGTGGTTGGACATGAGTAGTGATACTGCTATGGGGAAGGAGGATGTGATATGTGTACAGCAGTCTTGCCCTGTTTTGATTGAAACTTGGAACATTTTTTTTTCTTTCATTCTTTTTTGGTCGATCAAATCATTGCCCATCCAGAATACAATGGGTTTGTTCTGGGTTTGGGGAGAAAAAAACATATGTTCTGATTCATGCTCAGTCTAATTTTTATGCAACATGATTTACTGCTGGGGCATCTTTCCAGTTTTTCATTTAAACAGCAGGCTGTTAGCTGAAATTGGAAGAACTAACGTAATAGACTAATGCTGCAACAATTTTTCAGTTTTCTTACAAGATCTGAAATCACTCATTCATAAGGTGACATAATTTTATTGGATACCTAATAAAGGTATTTTTTTAACATTTTCAATTGCCTGAGCAAACTAATTGAAGGATAAAACTATGTAATATTTATAAAATTTCTCAGAAAAACAAAAATCATTACCTGTTGCTTTAAAACAATAACAAATAATTGCTGTACATATTGATAAAGATTGATCGTTCCCTCTGCCTTTATTTATTGTGACAGTTTAATGTATAATTCTGACTCTGTTTATCAGATATATCTTTTCTTTTTTGCCATTTATCTACATACAATAATATTTTTTTAAAAATATGGAACCAAAGATTTAAATACTTTAGGTTATTAAACCTGAAACTAAATCAAGGTGTCATGTTCCTTATGGTAAAAATCTAGATGCCTTTAGAGATATGTTAGATACTTGGAGCCCAATAAAACATCCTAGGAAAGCCATGGGTGGCTTTCCATGGCTGGTGCTGATACAGGCAGTCTGTGAGAAGGCTGAGATTAGTTAGCACCTTGCCTGATGGTGCCCTGCAGCTATAACAGCCCTATAGCGAAGCAGCTGGATGTGGTCTGTTGTTGGTTTTGGAGCAGTTACCAGTGAAGAATTCTGGAAGTGAGAAGGGTTGTGGGTTTTGCTATCCTGTATCGGAAACTAAGCAACCTGTAATTAAGAAAAACTATAATTTATTACCGATAGTGAGGAACAGCAGTGGACATGGGGAGGGTGTGAAAGCAAACTGGGACTGCTACCTGGGTTTGCTAGTGTGTGGGTTGCCTAAAGGCCAAGGAGGCTGGAGTGGACCCTCTCTGTATATTAGAACCCATTGAGATGGATATATACAGAAGGACTCTGTGACACAGTCCTGGATTAAGAATGAGTTCTGTTCCTAACACTATCATTAAGCTGAATTTGTATGTAAGTTGGAACTTGTACTTACAAATGGATTTTGTAACAATAGTAGATGGTGTTTTTTCTTGAGCTGATAAAACTGTTGAATGTGAATGCAGTGTTTTTCATGAACTGTTGGAAACAGGCTGTATATTAAAAACTGCCACTTCAATGGTTCCTGAAAACATTGCATTTAGCAATTCATCAGCTCAAGCTGCTACTTTTAGTAATAGGTAGCCTGGGTTGTATTTAAGTTGGACCTTTTTAATCCAGGAATTGCCTATAGCAGGGGTGTCATCCTGGCAGTCCATGGGCCAGGTGCATCATGTGCAGGCCATGTCCACCACAGCTGTGCGAAGGGAAGAACAAACCTCACATGATGGCAACGTGATGTGGTGAAGTTGACACCCGTGGCCTATAATATGTATTTACTACAGGTATTCATAGCAAATAAATAGACATACATGGAAAATTATGGAGCAACTCTCATGTACAGTATCTAAGTTTGGATAAACTTCCACAGACAGGCCCCATCAATTGTCAAACCTGGCTCTATCACCAATCTTATTACCTGTATATCTGCTACATTAGAACTCCAACATTAGTTGCATTGGTTCCCTCCCCCCTCACACACAAGAGTCTCTGCATTCTGTAGATCAGAATGTAAAGTGAACAGAAAATGTTTTTTTTTTCTGCAACACCAGCTGAATGCATTTTAATAGGCCATAGTGTCACTAGTGATTTATTGCCCTTTTTTGTTCTTTTATGTGTTGTATTTGTCATTTCTATGGTGGCTGTTTCATCTGTAAAACAATATAGTTACAAGAAAATGCTAAGTGGATATAGAGTTGCTATAGGTTTAGCTTTCTCCCTTGTCCAAGAATTGCTTTTTGTCCTACCCCACAGGGGAAGAAAAAAAGAACCACTGGGTCAGATTACTTTCCCAAAATAAGTATATTTATTTATATAGAGCACAAATAAATATAAACTAAATAGCTGCAGTTAGTGAATAATTCAGAAGGATATTAGGAATAGCATATCTTCTGCTGGCAACAAAACCATTAATAGTAAAATAACCCTTTTTTAAGTTCTTTACAAAATAAAATGAAGAACTGATAAGTCAGTGTGATAAATCTTGACAATTACAGGATTATTTTATCACTATTTCATTGTGAAATATGCAGTAAGGGGATATGGTGTTTTTATTCATCCTAATTACAGTTAACCTGAATGTCAAGAGTTCCAAAGATGTCTTTCATTGAAGAGAGATTTTTATTATAACCATATATTTTTAGCAATAGATATTTTGTAAGACTATAACAAAAGTAAAAGGGAAATAGAAAAACGCTTTCTTTATTACTTCCGATCCAGTAGAATTTTGGAAATAATTTACATAAAAAAGGATTAATACATTATTGGGATAATTCTGAAAACTGGTCATAATGTGGCAAAAATTGGTTTGGCCAGAGGACTCATTGAAAACTGTGTTTAAAAAATGTGCTGGATCCAGCCTAAAGGTGGCAAGAAAAGAATCCATAAAAATGTATCTGCAAACATTGAGAAAAAAGTCATTGGGCTCAAAATAATGGTGACTAATCAGAATAATGGTGAAGTCGCTTCCCTCCTGGTCATGTGAACTAGAGCAGAGCATATGGAAACTTTCTAGTGCACTCATAAATGCAAACATGAGAAGAGAGGAAAAATGTAGTGAAATGCAGCATATCATAATACAGAAGAAAATACAGATTACAATACTTGAACACAATGAGGAGTTTAACATGCAAGACTCAGACATCACACCAAGAGAATTCATAGCAGAATCTATATTCAACATAGTAGAGATAGAAGAGATGGAAAAACATGCTATCAGACAAAAAGTATCGGCAATGCTGGTTACACATAAATCAATACAGTACACTCAGGCCAATGGAGAGATGCACCATAAAAGCCATGAAACAAGATCAGGGCATTATTATTTTACCAGCAGATAAAGGGTGCTCAATAGTGGTGATGAACCACAAAGATTATTAAAAGAAAGCATTCACCATGCTCAGTGATTCCGTAGCATGTACACCAGCAAAGACATCAGAGATGAGAACAGTGGTCACACAATTGAAGGCTTATCCCAGCCAACTTAAATTTAAACAAAACAACTGTATAATGGAAAAGGAATGGTGGGAAATGAAAGGAACAGATGCTGCCCCACAGAGATTTTATGTACTCTCCAAGATACACAAAATAGGAGTTTCACTCAGATCTATTGCACTACGGGATTCTCCTATTTACAACCTGACTAAATGACTGGCACAATGCTTAAGCTTCTTGACTCCACCCTTGAATGACATTGTCACATTATCCATACAATTTTTGACACAATTACAAGGTTTAAATGTAGCTATTGACAAGATCATGGCTCTTTTGACATAGTGTCCCTATTTATATCACCCTCCCTACCTAGCAGATCAGGAGACAAATCATGGAATTACTCCAGTACTGTCAACATACTTTCTTCATGTTCAAAAGAGAAATACCTGAGCAAATAAAAGGGACGTTGCAAGAAGTCATTGCAGAAACAGCCCTGTGCAAATTAGAATACAGTGCATTTCAAAACCTAAATTTTGGTGCTGTTACCTGGACGTCATATTTGACATCATCAAAAGAAATATGTTGAAAGATTTTCATACCTTATTGAATTCTAGTAGCCAGCTGATAGTTGATAGGTTCTTTAGAGTTCAGAGACAGTCGGCACAAATATCCAAAATGATTTTACTGAATAAATATTAAGATAGTGTAAGATATAGGGAAATTGATATGCCAATATATATTCCTTCAGCTTGCAAGGTACCATAATGAAATGGCAGCAGACAACTCCCTTTAGGGCAGTATTTAGATCTATGCTAGAGTTTGAAACATAAGGGACTTTTGTCATCCTTTTATACTTTTCTTAACAGAAAGTTGAAATGGTCTGGAGATTTACTCAGTAAAACATTTTACTTACTCCTAACAGATAGGGAACATAAATAATTACATCTGGTGATGGCTTGGTAACTTCTTTGTAATTTAGATAGTTGACCAACTTCCAGATATATTTTTTAATAAAATGGGATCCTAGCAGACAACATCTGATGAAGACCTGACATATCTTTTAATATCTTAGGAACTGAAATAATTGTCCTTCTGACAAAGATAAGTGTGCATGAGATTATTTCTAATATACCACTATTTTCTCTGCTTCTTACATATCAGGTTAGAGAACTCATGTTGTCCTCTTTATCAATTGTTACAAGTAACAATATAGATAAAAACCTCAAAGATAAGAGTACAACACAATTAAGGAATCTGTGCATGTGGAAGAATTTACAATACAAAGTTTTACTAGGTTATACACAATTTTCAATAGAATGTCAGAATATTTATCTTATACGTATGGAATAAAATGTAGATCATACCATCAGCTTTTTGCTAATGCATTCAAACTTTTGAATGAATTAGCCAGAAATGTATTCATTTTTTCAGGCTTTGCAAATTTCTGTATTTTTTACATTTTTACTAAAATATTGCTTCAGAAGTTTAAGAGGATCCTATAATGTTGCTGAAGCATGCTATACTGGTATCTCCAATTTTGCTAGAAGTTGAATTAGAAAATATTTTGTTGTTGCTAGTAACAGAAAACATGTCTTGACTAGCCCTGGAGAACATGTACTCATCAGCTAAGTTTTCCCTCAATATTTACAGATTTTCATCTCTTCCATTCTTTTTTCTCCACATTTTTTTCTCTTTTATCCATTTCTGGCAAATTGGTGGATTTCCTGCCATGACAGCAAAGCAGAAATAATACATTACCTGGAAATTCTGGAGATTAAGACAGAAGTTACAGACAGAAGGTTGGAAAGAGAGCTAAATAATATGGCTGTATTGGAATTGGAAAAGAAGGAATTTTATTTGAGATTTAGAGTAATCCCAGAGGATTCTGATGAAGATATTAAATGAAGGTTTATTAAAGTCTTAGCATTTTTTAATAGATAAGGAAGATACAGAGGTAAAAAATAAGTATATGGAATAAATACAAGATTTGTGAGAATAAGAAATGTTGAAAGAGGAGTTTTGTGCATTTTTGTCAGTAAGACACATGAGGTTTTACAGCAGCATTTTAATACAAGACCAGAGATACAGATGTAATTGTTCTTAAAGGAAGTCTTATAAGATAGAATCTTGCATAAGAGAAAAAAGGTATTCTTTTTTGACTGAGCAATTAAAACAGAAAAGGATTCCGTTTCATTGGGACAAATTGGAAGCTTTGATTTTTACTTTTAAACAGCACAAGTTTTGACTGCCTTCTATCCAAAAAGTGAGGTGATTCCTAGGAAAATTAAAGAAGAATTGAAAGATATTCAAACAGAAATTGTCCGATGGTAAAGATAAAGGAATCCCTGCATATTTTACTGTGCTAATCTTTGCCAACTATAGGGCAGTATTCATCTCTGTTTCAAGGACCATTGCACAGCTTCAAGTTGTGCACCAGTTGTGACCATTCTTGGAAGAGGAAATGTCATGCTCAGTCACCTGCCACATGGATTTTTGTAACATGTTGCTGCCCTTAAAAAATCTGGAAGCATCAGCTGCAACGAAATATGGCAGCACAGAGAGTTACAAGCATGCCAGTGGTGGTATGCTACCAGTTCAGCCCAGTTCTGCCGAGCTGGTAGTGGCGATGAGCAGCGGACACCGACCGGTTCTCTCCGCCGTTCTGCTGTTGGGCCTACCCTCTGCCCGGGCTCCCATACTCACATTTATCTTCTGCTTTTGAAGTGCAGCTGCTTTGTGCGGCACAGAAGAGTGCCGCATAGCAGCTGCAGAAGCGACCAAGAGAGTGCAGGCTTACAGGGGGTGAGTTGGAATGCCTCTGTATTTGCACAAATGCCTCTGCGCCTGTGCAAAGTGCATGTTTGACGCACACATGCACACAAAGTGTGTGCATGCGCGCAAAAGCCACACCCACTGAACCAGAGGTAAAAGTTTTTGAATCCCACCACCGAAGCACACTTAGATCAGCAGACATCATAGGTGGTCTTTGATTACAACTGCTCATTTAGTGACCATTCGAAGTTACAATGGCACTGAAAAATATGGCTTCTGGCCATTTTTCCAACTTACAATCATGTTATCTGATCAAAATTCAAATACTTGGCAACCAACTCATATTTATGACAGTTTCAATGTCCTTGGATCATTTGCAACCTTCTAACAAACGAAGTCAATGTGCAAGCCAGATTCATTTAATAACTGTTACTAACTATACAATTGCAGTGATTCATTTAACTGTGACAAGAGATCATAAATTGGAGCAAAATTCACTAAACAACTGTCTTGCTCAGCAACATAAATTTTTGGCTCAATTGTTGTTGTTAGTCGAAGTCTACCTGTACATCTCTGCTCCATGAGCTGTACTGATCATCAGTATGCTTCCAGGTTCAATTCAAGATTCTGGTAATGAATTATAAAGCCCTATATGGCATGGAATTCGGTTATTTGGGGAACTGATTCTTTCCAATCACATCTAACCATCCCATCAGGTCCAGTATGTGTCAAGGTTCCAAGTAATATATCCCCAGAATAAAAAAATAAAATAAAATTTTCTTCAAAGTCTATTTATTAGGAACATATCCAATTGGCAAGGTCTTGGTCCAGTTCCGATTCTGGCCAGACTTCGGAATTGCACTTAGTAAAGAGCAAAAGTTTGAAACTGCCCCCCATAGTCTCATTCTCCAATCAGTTCTTTATGCCAACTAGCCATAACATCCCCCCTTATCTCTACAAACCCCCCCTTCCAGTTGCTAGAATATGGCAAAACTGAAGCACTGTTAAATTCCTTTGCAGAAAACCTAAAGAAAGCTAAGAAAAAATAGACAAAGGCTACAATAAAACATGGCTACACATATGTCAGCTTCAGGGTAGACAGTGTGAAGTTCATGTTGCATGTTGTTATCTGATTAGACCCAGGAGAAGAATCTTTTCTGTTGTAGTGCTCACCCCTTGGATGATCTTTACCCAAATTGGTCAGATTGGCCCCAGTGTTGCAGACTTTTCTAGAAGGCTTTGCTACCTGGTCAGTGGATCTGGGACTGCCAATATGAAGCCTATGAATATCAAATATATTAAGATGGAAATTAAGCACACTCTTTAGATATTATGAGGTTTTTAGTTTTTTTAGTGGCTTTTGATGTTACTTTTTTTGTTTTTGTACTTTTTAAAGTTTATACACTGACAGTCAAATGGCCATAAAGGTTTATCAAATAGCTAAACTTAAATAGAAAAGTATTTTGGTTAAAGTATAATAAAATAAATGGAATTTATTCTACTAAACTTTTTGAGACTGAATTAAAGTTACATTGAGTAGATATATAAATGCTTTTTTCTTAAGCTGTTTATCTTGTTCTTTTGGTATCCAGACCAAACAGAGAAAAAAATCACAATTGTCAGCTTCCATACACCAATTTCAATTTTTTAAGACTATCATAACATTATATTGGACCTACCAGGGAATAATTTTTTCAAGAGTTTCCCAGTGTTGTTGGCATAGGAGCTATTCTATCTATCTCTGTTTTACTGGTTACATGCCAATAAAAGCCACAGTGCCATCATATGTGTCATCATAAAAATGACACAGGTAATTCAACTTGCATCAAATGTGTCATGACATACATGACACATTTCATGAAATTAGTGTGCTAACACAGATAAGTGCTTCCCCCCTTCCCTGTCTTTAGAAGTCCTGAATACTGTATGCAGAATAGCATAAGTGGGATAGGAATGAATGCACAGAGAATTAGGGGAGAACTATAATTTATATGGCTTTTATCTTCCTTTTATTCTTTTCAACACTTTAATATTTTTCCACCTTCATATTCCAAGCTCCCTATCAGTCTTCAGTCCTGAATACAACCTTTTAAGATGTAGGGCTCCTGTTTATTCCCAGCTGGAAATACAGATGAGTTTCTTAAACTGATGTCTTGATTGAACTCTTTAGCATTTGACCCAATTTCTGCATCAACAACACTGGAGCTGCAAGTGTACAAGATAGTTTATTGCTACAAAAAGGAAATTCTTGATTTTAAAGACACTGTTTCATTCTGATAAACCCCTTGAATTATGTAATTAAAAAAAAACTACACACCACTATTTGACAAATTAATCCAGCCCTATTTTATATGAATCCATGCTCCTAATCACAATGCAGCTATCACACAAGAGTATAACATTCATTTTCCTAACCTGACTAGCAGTATGAGTTAAGGGTAGACACTTAAGGTATTACTTGGATCCTGCCCTTTGAATGATAATTTCATTACATGTTTCATAAAAATATAGAGTTCTGAAGGTGTGAAAGAACACATGGATATTTATCCATTTCCATAATACGCAGGTGAAAAGTTGTAGCAAGAAAAAGAAAAATAGAATAAAACTACCTTGGGCCAGTTAATACCAGGATCTGTCAGCCTTTGTAACCGATTATTGTTCAGTCAATGATATTCATTTTTTAAAATACTCTAATGTGCTGGCATTGTGATATTGATAGGAACATCTGTGTAAGACATCACTAAAAGGGCAGATAAATAAATGCATTTAACATTAATGAAAAGAAATTGACCCACTTCTGGTTGGGATTAAAGGAAAAATTAAAGTGAAACCAATGTGCTCTGAAAGAATGGACATGAAAAAAATAACATATCAGAAAAAATAGGTGCAGTTATATACACAGGTGTGATGTAATATAACATTTCATAGTGATAGTAACAAGTTCAATAAGGTGTATTAGTGTTTTATACTGGAATATATTTATATTAAATCATTTTCATATCTCTGGCTTCAACTGTACATTCCAACTAAATTACATGCAGTGAAGCTATAGTTTCATAGTACTAATGGATGATTACATAATGCCCGTATTTTGTAAGAGTTCATATGGCTTAGCAAGCATAAGACTGCAATTACTTCCTAAGACATCAGAATTAGCTTTATTGGTGACAATTGCAGACAATAGTTCCTCCACCTGTGCCTTTGATATGTATTGCCTTAAGCACTCAGCATCTCCAACCAATGTGCTACTGGTATTGACATTTTATCGCATCTAGAGACCATGGGAGAAGACTGTGGCAAATACTTGTCTATTTGGCCTTCTGTACTGTTGAACCTTTCTGTTTCTATTAAGGCTGTAAAGACAAACTTAAATTGATTTAAAATAGTTTGACTTGTGATTGTTTTCCTGATGTACTTTTCTAGGATAGGACCACATTCCTCCATTGCTGATCTTTGTGTAAGGTTACAGCAAAGGCTGAACACAGTTGGGTGTTGAAATAAAAAACAGAAAGACTGTAGTAAAAATAACTATAGCTTGCTGACATTGTAAAAACATTGACAATGTAAATTTGTGTGGCCCAGTAGTAAAATATTTCCATCTGGAGAGCATTATTTCTTCATACTTGGCACATGTAAAACGTCTGGCTCTCTCAGTACTTTCCTGGCTTCCCTCTTCTTTTGGGAATGACAAAAAGCTTGATAAAAATTGTGAGATGTGCCCTGTAAGAAACTACTAATACTGGGACAATCAAAGTAAAAGTAGTTGTTCTGCTTAGCAACCTCAATGTTGTCTTCATTTGTCAGGTTGATATATAATTGGTTCTGGGAATTTTCCAGTGAAGAAAGGCTTTATTTATTGTATCTGCAGATTGAAAATGAGCTCTATCCTTTATTAGGCATAAAATGAATGCAGTGTTTAACAAATGTTTCAATTAATTTGTGAAATCATTCCTATAAGCTAGCAAGAATGATTTTATAAGCCTGACTCTTGCTTGCTTTAGTGTAAAATTATTTATTCATTTATTAGTTACTTATTTATGCTTATATCTTGCTCTATTTTCAAAGTTTCAAATGGCATTGAAAGTCTGACATCATTAGATGTTGAGTAATTTTTAAAAATCTATCTCATAGATACACATTAACATATTGTCTAAGCAAGTGATGGCTGCCACCCTCCCATCCCCCACTTAATTCTAACAGTGAAAGACCTTGATTCTGTTGTGTGTTGTTCCCCAGATTTAAAATATAATTGCATTTTATTCTTTTCTCATTCGCATCCATGTCAGTTCCCAGGAAATTTAATGAGAAAGCTTATAAATCAGACTTGTTTCCAGGATGATTTGTCTACTTTGTAAAGGTGACATGGAAGCCTTAAAATGATGGATGCTGCCAGATTTTGATTAAAATGTCAGAAGTCCTGTAAGGAGGTCAACACGTGGAACTGAATAATGCATCCTTAACAGTATTAATGCTGAAGTGATTTTTCAGGAAAATGAATGTTCATAAGGCATAGTTTCTAATATTATGCATTATGCAACAAACAGAACAGTTTTGTTTTGTTTTTTTAATGAGGAGGTTACAAAAGCTTAAGACTGTGGCTGCTGTAAGGCACTGGTTATCTCATTCAAACAGATATGAAATGTGAGGTGCCAGTGGTATGATCATCAGCTGTTTTCTATTTTATGAATAAATTGCTTAGAAGGAGTCATTTGCCCACCAGATGTGACCTAGATTTAGATTTCCAAAGGCAAAAAGTCTATTGTGTAAAAACAAAACAATTGCTGGTAAAATGCATGCTAAATTAGCTTATCTCACATTTTCAGGTGTTTAAGCTAATATGTTAAGGAATTAGTGCTTCATTTGTTTAAAAAAATTGCAAAATACATTTCAGCAAATTAAATTTGAATAAAAGCTTACAGTAGTTATTACAATTATTTCAATAATTACAATAAAGTAGCAAAGCAAACTGGGAAGGCAACACCTCTAATACGAAATATAACAAATTGCTTTGTGAAAACAGGGCAGTAAGCTGTTGGCACTAAAATTTATTTTGGCATTAGGAGTAATTACATTTTCTATAAACAACAGCAGGCCCTAGAAATAAAAGTTTTATGTCTGCCAGCCATGATAACTTTTCTTCCTATGATCACAAACTAAGAGGCAAAACATTCAATGTCTTATTTGTCCTATTTTCTTTTCTCTTTTGAAATATTGATTTTAGGTGCTGCCACTAGGAAACCAGATCCTGAACAAGAGAAGCAAACAGATCATACTGTTAAAATTGCTGGCATCATTGCAGGAATCTTGCTATTTGTCATTATATTCCTTGGAGTTGTATTGGTTATGAAGAAAAGGTGAGTAGTTAATTCAGTCTGTTTTGCTAAATTATTGTATTTTATTTTGCCCAGTAAACATTTCCTTGGCCTATAATATGTCTGGGGTCTGTGTGTTTGTGAGCATACAAATATAAATCTCTTGTATATTCTTAAATAAAACTTACCCAAACTTTTTGGCCAACCTCTTTTATGGATGAAGTTTGAAAGTGTTGAATGAAATTTTGATAACTGACATTTTTCTTTGATAGTATTGTAAGAAAATTAATGTTAGAATGCTTGTGTTGAAATAATCCAACTTTAATATCAGAATATGCCATATAATAAGCCCTCATGACATTACAATGTTTATCAGTATCTCTGCTGAAACCTGAGGGGAAGGCGAATATTTAATTTCGTATAGAAATCTTGCAAAATTGCTTGCTAAAATGGGCAGTAGGTTTCACAAGCAATTATAGAAAATAAGCAAAATATTTGGTTTAATTTTACTACTTGCAGAGAAATCCAATGGAAGACATAAAATAGTTCAGATGGACAATTCCTTCAACATACAAAAGAAAATCTTTATATTCAATCCAATTAAATGACAGGTGTGAATTTGTTTTTTGATTTTCCTTCAAAATTCATTTTTTTCTATCCACAGGGGAAAAATAAGGTTGCATAATATTAATTCCACAGATAACTTGAGGTAGATTTAGCAAGTATTGTAAGGACAAAAAATCCTGTACTCTTAATTACTAATTAATATGACTAGCATTATGGAAATATCAGGCTTTGGTACTTCTGAATAACATCAATAGTTAATATAAAGATATAGTTTAAAGGTACTATTTAAAAAGACATTATTTAAGGCAACTTAAAAAATGAATGTTATGTACTTCATTAGGTGAACTTTGAAAGCAGTATCTTTATAGTAATTTAGAGTATGCTTAGGTTTTTTTATTATTATTACAAGTTTTTTTAAAAAGACAAAGATACAGGAAAAAACCTTACTAAAAATACCAAAACAATTATACAAAAAAATAAAAAATTGGAACATAATTATAAAAAGAAACAAGATAGAGAAAAAGGAAAAATATGAAAAATCTAAATTTGTCATCTACATATGAAGTATTAAAGAATGTACAACCATCTCAAATTAGGGGGGAAAGGATTGTTGTCAAATATCATGAAATCTATGAAATACATTGTATTATTTTTATGGTAATTATATTTAGGCATTAATTAGTAAAATACTTGATGGATGGGATTTGTACATTGAAAAAGATTTCAGTGGTTTTCTTTAGAATGTTCCTAAATATATATGATTTAAACAGTATAGACTTTGGAGAGTTCAAGCCATGATCTTTCATGTAGATGTATATTAGATCACTCCATTTAAGTAACAGAGGGGATTTATAAAGAAACTGAAAATAAAGTAATGACAGAACTAGGTGAATATCTGTAAAAAGACCTCGGGTATTATATTTAGAACTTGGGTGAGTTTTACATCTTCATTCATGTAAATAAATAGAATTAGACTTTACATAGTTTGATTCCTTTGAAGAAATAAACATAACCATCATGAAATGGCCTTTTAGACTATGCTGTAAGAAGGAAAAATCTAAATTACATATTTAGACCAAGGATTTTTTATTGTGTTTATTTTGATACAACATAGCTTCTCCAGAGTAATAATTTATCCATTTACAGAAAGTATGTTGAACTAATTGGTCAACCTAAAGAAATAATGAAGCTGATTTAAGGTTCTTCTCCCAAATGGCAGAACATACATAGTTTTATGAAATACAAGCCAGAATTGCACATGAAATATTTCTGAAGGATTACAAAACTGAAGTATGCAAGTATGGTTCACATAAAAAAGGAAGCTGAAAATATATTGGACATATCATTGATTCTCATTTAGACCTGGTTCTTAGCAAATACTAGGTATCCCCCTGCCTTTTCATTTCTTTATTTCATACAAATAATATGTAGGTAGTTTTTTGACATATATTTTTTATTTTTCATTTCTGATCCTTTTTTATGTAATTTTTACCTTTATGTATTGGAAGTATCCTGTGAATAGTATTGATAGATGAGTTGCTAGGGTTTTTGTTATTATTATCATTATTATTATTATTATCATCATTATTATATTACTGTAGGTTTTCTGGCTGGTGTATCAACATAATTACATATATTGTTTAGAAATATATGATAATTCTATAATAAGTCTAGTAAGTATTTGGGTGGCAGATGGATGATCAAACTCAATTTGATCTAAACAGGATGGAACCATAACATAAAATAACAGGGGTAGTGAAGTAAATATTTCTATCATTGTTTAGCTTCCTTTTCACATCACAGATGAATGTCACCATTAGATAAAATAAAAGCATGCTTATTTGTTGTAGCTATGGGATATCAGTACCTGATGCTTAATCAAAACAATAAAAAGATATAACTTTAAAGTATAAAAGGATTCTATTACTAGATTGTTGATAGTAGCAAAGCTGACCCACACTAAACAAAAGAATTGATAACAGAATAGAACTTTGAAATATATTTAACATGAAACCACTGGGTCAGATCCTCCAGCACCATGGGGTGAGTTAGCATCAATATATGGCATGGGTTCAGAGTATCTGAGGACCCCCCTTAATATGATGAGACTAATCTGCCCAACTCATTCCAGCAGAAAGGACTCGCTTTGTATTCCATAGGCCAAAGACAGGGACATGCTACATTGGGGATGGCCAATGGAATAGAGAAGATTTTCAGCTCCTAGCTACCCATCATCTTGGTTTTTATTTTTTATTCCAATTTTAATTCTTTTAGCACTTTTTAATTTTTTATTATATTGGAAGCCACCCAGAATTGTTGTATTAGTGTGATGGATGGCATAGTAAGCTAGCATCTATTTACTAAATTCCTTTTGTTGCCAACTTTCACATTTCTTAGCTACTTATAAATTACATAAAAACAGTAATATTAAGTAGAAAACTAGCTTAAGTTTATTATAAAGCTTATCTTTGTCAACAGCCATGAAACTATTGTTTACTTTTAATAGTCGTAAAAGCTCCTTACGATGTTATTTTAGTATAGTAAGAGCCACTGAGATGTATGGCTGTCCTGTGTAATATAGCAACACCACATAAAAGCACTACATAAAAAGTGTTTTCGGTAGAACTTTTTCTTACAGTTATCTAGAGCTGCCGTAGCATAAGAACCTGAGGAACAGGCTTTTCTCATGTCATCTGATGATTTATTCTTCTGGATAAACTTTGGGTAAACTGGGTAAACTTTGCTGGTATGAGATAAAATAGAAAAGTGAACACATGTTCCATTAGTTGTAAAGTCATGTTTTATTTTTCCGCATTGATTCTCCATAACAAGCTTTTTTGTGTTTTAAATTTTGTTTTAGTCTGTCCTGATACTTCGAGGATTCAGTTTCATTGTGTGGCCTCTGGTTCTAGTAGTTTGGGAAATGAAAAATAGCTTCAGATTGTTGACTTAATTCCACCATAAATAATTTTGTATACCTCAGTCTCTCTTATTTGCCGCCTTTCTAGACAAAAATCTCAAATGTCACAACTTTTCTTCATAGGAAGCTGTTCCAGTCCCCTGATCATACAGTATTTTGATTTATGTATTCATAAAAATATTGATGTATATGTTGATAAATATTAGCATCTCTACTTTTAATATTGTTCCTTGTTATCCTTATTATCATGTTGGCCTTTTTTACAACAGATGAGCACTGTATTGAAACTTCCATTGAACTATCTATGATCATTTCAAGCTCTCTTTCTTCATCAGTCAGTGAGTTCTCATCCCATTAAGTTTTATGTTTTATGAACAGTTAGGTTTGGCCAGTTCACCATAACATCCACATTTGGTTATGTTTTAATTGTTGTAATTTGATATTTAATTTATTTTTCTTCATGTGTGAAGGACTGATAATGTTAGAACCAAAGACTCCTATAGGTGGGTCTCCACAACTTGTGATTAACAGTTTGTTGGAACCAGGCCATACCATTCTTCAAGTAAAGAATATAATCACACTTAATCTGTAAATATGAACTCTATCTTTTCCTAAGATGAGCCATTAAGTAAAACTCTCAGTCCTCAGACTGGTACCGGTCTGTTGCCATGCAAGCAGCAGGTGAGCACACAAAGCTCCATTTCCTCAAGCGGTAGGCGCACACGAGAAACTATCCCCTCCCCACCATCACTGCCATTGCTGCTGCAGCTGGTCCACTGAAACTATCCCCTCCCTGCCATTGCTGCCACAGCTGGTCCACAAAGGTTGGGGACCACTGAAGTAGAACTAAGAGAAATGATTTGGAGACGGTGTGTATGGTTATATTAAGTGAGCACTATAAAACATGGAAATACTGTTTTTCTTCGCTGTACATAAATTATTTGTTACCATGTAGCCTATAACATCTTATAAACCTCCAACTTCTTTAGAAAAAGTTTGTGTTTCACTAGATTATACACCACCTACTTTAAACAGTTCATCTGACATGAACAGTGGAGTTTCACTTTTTTAAAAAAAGAAAAGTATCCCCATGATACATAGCAGGACATAGCCAAACTGAAATTTCAAATCAGCAAATACTGCAGAAAACTTTAGGCTTTCATAGATTTGTGTAGATTATGCCAACCCAACTCCATTTTTCATCAGTCTTTTGACAGGGAGAACAATTCAAATTCGTATCAAAAGCTTGTTAATACGGCATGATTCCATTTCACCAATTGCCTCTTATCTAAAAACCCAAACTGGTTCATTATTGTAAATGAGAAAGGGGCAGGAAAAGGGTTTATACAAATAATACTTAAGTCTGTTTTCAGATCAGAAAACAAAAAATAAACATTTTTAACAGTAACAGAAAACAAAGTAAGAAATAGAGAAAGATGGAAAGATTGTTTTTATTCTACTAGTATGGAATTAATAGAGCAGACCTGCACAACATTTGGCTCACCAAGCAGACTTTGCCCACCAACATTTTTCAAAAAGTAGATAAATTTGCTGCTCTTTTCTCAAAAAGGCCTACTTCCAGTACTTTCAACATCTCCAAGCCTCATCACCATTATCATCTCCAGTGCTGCTTCTGCTGCTTCTTAGCCACCACACAGCTGATCGGCATGTCAGGTATTCCTTTGCAGCCTGCAATGATTTTTAATATAACAATGGGACCATTTTGTCCCTACAAGTTTCTGGAACATTTCAAAGTTGGAGTGTTTTAGAGATGCATAATAGGATTCTCCTGCCTGCGGCATGATGTAAGCCTTGCTAAAATTAAGTAGAGGTAGTCCTCAACTTATGATCACAATTGAGCCCAAAATTTCTGTTGCTAAGTGATATAGTTGTTAAGTGAGTTTTCCCCATTTCATGACCTTTCTTGCCACAGTTGTTAAGTGAATAATTGCAGTTAGTAACATGGTTGTTAAGTAAATCAGACTTCTCAGTTTACTTTGCTTGACAGAAGGTTGCAAAAGGAGATTATTTGACTGAAACTCATAAATATGAGTTATTTGCCAACTGTATGAATTTTGATCATTTGACCGTGGAGATGCTGCAACAGTCGTTAACTGTGAAAAATGGTCATAAGTCACTTTTTTAGCATAGTAACTTTGAATTGTCACTAAACAAACTGTTATAAGTTGAGGACTACCTGTAGTTAAGTAACAATAAGAGGAACAGTATTTTCTTCTATATGTTTTAGTCTGTAGTTTGACATCTGTGAAGTATTCATTGCCATAAAAACTTCATCATTCCTTAAAATAAGGATAGAGAAGCTATGTGTTCAGTTTTCTGATATCAAGTGGTAGTATAAAACATTTCCTGAAATTGAAGCAGCTGATTTCTCAATCATTTCAATGCAGAATAATAAATCTCAATAGAATTTTGGAAGAGTTCTTTATCTAAGCATTAACAATTTCTCACAAAATAATAATATTTATTGCTGAAATAATTTGTATATTATGATAGCACCAATAATTGTACATTCCTGTTTCCATAATTAGTGTTTGAGAATGCTGTGTCTTGGAAGTCTAAAAAGAAAAGAAAAATGTAATTATCTTCAAGATGTAGGCTTTCAATATTTCTATCATGCACAGCAGCATGTACAAAGGAGTTGCTTTGTATGCAGTTCAAAAATACAGTAAATATATAATAACGACTTTTACTTTGAAAAGCATATAACATCCTCCCCTTTAAATAGAATGTTAACATTTATGCATTTAACAGTTACTCTATACATGGTTAAATGTTAAGGAAGTAACTTCTTGGGCATAAATAATACTGAAAAATAAGAATGTAAAATCAGGAAACATTTCTATATGCAAAGAAGAGTGATAAAATCCTTATTTTCAATGGAATGCCTAGAACATTATCTGTAATCCTTTGTCAGGCCTATTTATGGTGAACTGTGGATTGTTTTGTTTTATTTTACAAGTCAGTATATTATTTTACTGACTCTTGTATATTTCTGTTACCTTTCCTTGCAGCAAGTTAAAATGATTAATTGTACCTTACTTAGTTTTTCGAAATATTTCTGTTGGAAACATTTCTGCTGTTCTTTGAAGAATCAATAATGCATAGCCTCATTTTTGTTTCTATACTTATCAGCTGTTTTGGTCTAGATAGAGCTATATTCTCCATAAAACAAAAACAAACTGAATAAGTGCTATTGCTCCATCAGACCTATCTGGCTGACACCTGCCATTGGCCTTGATTGCCCCATCACATCTTTCTGCCTTTTAGTACTGGCCAATATCTGCAAGCTACTCGACATTTAATATTTTCTCTAATGTCTAAGGAATTATGGGTAATAAAATGGCTGACAGTTTGTAGCCATTTATACTCACCACAGTGTTAATAAAGCAGTTGATAATACTGCTTGTATAGCCACACTGAAGAAAATATATGCTTGAAAAAAACTGTTATTGCAACTTTGGTAAGGAACCTGCAGAAATGACAAGTACTTTAAACAAAGCAACAAGCATTTATTAAGGGGGGGGAGATCAAGTCTTTTTTTATGGGGTACAGAAACTAATACATATGTTTGATATATGTGATGCATCAGAGAGCAAGAAATCATACAATAAAAAAAACATTAATTAGACTTGAGGATTAAATGGTAGAGACATTGATCCTTCATAACATTCCATAAATGGCAAATTTATGGGTTGTGTCAATCCCTTTCCAAACTCAATTTCTATCTTTTGTAAAATTTTCAGTTTAAGAACTTTCAAATTTACTCCCTATTTTTACTTGCTGAAAAGTCTAGTTGTTGTATAACAAAAGAAGAAATGTAATAGTTAAAAAGAAAATATAGTTTACTGAACTTCAAAATAAGACATTAATAATCACTGTTATTTAAAAAACTTATTAAGCCTAAAACTCATGAAACAGATAATCTTTTTTTAAAATGCAGATTTAGAAAGAGCTGGTAAAATAAAAACATATTTTCTCTGTTTCCAAATGTCTTAATTATTGTGTTTTTAAAATGTCTACTGTTATTTCTCCTGGAAATATTATAATATGAATTATCTCTGTGTCTCTGTATTTATGTCTTATACGCATGTGAAAGACATATAATTGTTTTTGATGGCTACTAAAAAAATATCTGTGATAAGTTGACTGCTAAAGCTGTTGTGAAGAGTGAATATATCATCTGTCTTTTCCAGATGTGGTGCATGGTATGAAATGCATTCTTGCTATCTTTTCATTTGTTTCTCCAGTTCTAGCTTCATCTCGATTTTTTCATACATTAATATTTGGCTTTTCTTTCCTTCCATTTCATCTTTTCCTACACTGACTAAAATCCTTCCACCATCATGGCAGAAGAAGCTATCACTCCTACACTTATTACCTGTAAGTAACTTACTTGTGCATCATCAGAGTCATGCTTTCTGCCATGTTGTCCTTCTGTGCATGAATAGTATATTCTAATAATTTCCTTTCTCTTTGTGAAACTCAAAACACTCTTCAACTTTGCTTGAAACAAAACATTTACATGTCATTGCAGTGAAATCCATTTCCCTTCATGTTCTTTTGCCGCGTACTGTGTGTTAAGTATTGTATTTTTTCCATTTTACACAATTAGAGAAAATACAATTACTAAAAGATACTTTTAAATATAAGCCTCAATATTTTTAATTAAAATATTTGCACCAGTAATTCCAATCCTATTTAGAATGAGAACCCAAGTGAGGATGGGATGGAAAGTTCTCAACCTTTTTGTCCTTACTGAAAAATGTAGAATCATTTATAGTGCACCCGCTACATTTTTAATCTTGTTCATAACAACTACAGTATTGCTGGAATGCTGTTGGGTCACATAACATCAGGCAGCCTTCTCAATGTTAGTGTCTTTTCATAGTTTGGATTTCAAAATCCCATAATCATTGCCATGTGAAATAATAATTATCTTGCTGAAGTTCAATTTGTTTAAAGAAACCGAGGTGGGCAAGGCTTACAAAAGTGATTACCATTTTGATAAATAATATAACACAAAATAGGAAAGGCTGCATCTTGGAATTTTTCAAAACATTGATAGAATTTTGTTTAGAAATGTTCCCTTGAAATTCACAAGGATTGTTTATATGATATGATGAAATAGTGGATAAGTGGAAAAGGACCAGAGAGCCCAAGTTTACCCTGAACGTATAAGCTTAGTTTTCTCAGAATATCTCAATAGATTGTTGTTGCAATTTTTTTAAAAAAAGGAAGAAATGCTATCTTGAGCTTCAGAGTATTTTTTATAGCTGTAAAATATTCTGTGTATTTGGTTAACAGAGAACTAGAAATTCAACAAATAAATAAATGATTTTTGGTTCTTTGATATATAAATCTATGAAAATCTGACTTTTATGTAAGAAATTGTAAGTAATGTTCTTGTAAGAACATTAAAATATTTTTTGCAATTTTTCAACCAATCTTAAATGAGAAAAAATAGATTTATAGATTTTTAACTATAACATATTTCATTGTTTAATGGCATGTATTTGTCATAATATTTGCATGTGTTTAAGTCTTCATGTTATAAACTGGTACTTACAGTGTTCATATTTATGGAAACACACAAATAATTGCTGTGTATGAACTAATTTATACAGTGAAATGACAGTCTACCTTACATGAAATTGTCTTGTTCTGGCTTACCCAAGTATCTCTAAATTATGGAGTAGAAATTCAAGAATAATTTCAGTATAAATGATGTATTTGTTTATTGGTTGTATTTTCTTTGGAGAAATAATGGGTGCAATTTAAAAAACTATGGAAAAGAATAGTAGTTTAATAATGAATTGAACTGTTAGTTTTCAGAGTGATTTAATGAAGTATTGAACCATTCCAAACAGACAACTATGAGGAATGAGGAAAATACACACAAATCAGTATGTAGATAAAGGAACGCAACAGATAAAGAAAATGAATCTCGAAAGTCTTGTTCATGAGCTTTAGTCATTTAGTCAGATTTGATCTGAGATACGATTTGTTAGAATTGCTTCATATTTCCCAACAAGTCATCAGACTTTGTTTGAAATTTTTCTTTATCATTCTTATCTCCCATTTTTCCTGCCTTTATATCATGGAAGTGAATACAGTTCTATTTCAAAATTAAAGTTTGTTCTCAAGAGGAGACCAAACGGCATTAAATTGTGTCTATTCTGGAAGAAAGATAAGAAAATGTACTAATTTCCTGTGGTAAAGCCCATGTCCCACTGCACCAACGGATGCAAAGAGGATGTAAAACGTTAAAAATGTTGGAAAACGCTATGCATCCGTTGTGTACTTATTGCATACGTGTTTCATACGCTCTATCCCTCGAGCATCCATCCACTGAGATTTCATCCGCACAAGAAACAAAACTTGGTGAACGAGAACTCCGGGGAGAACTTTAGCAGTCCATTACATGGATGTAAATCCGTGACATCCAGCAACAAACGTTCTATGTCCGTTTATCATCTGTTAAACGTCTGCTGTATCCTCTCGCATCCCTCTGGGCATCCCCCAACTCCAATCCGCTGCAGCTGAAAACGGAAATAGGGAGAAACAAAAGGTACACGGAACGTCAACATAGCGTTAGTAGCACGGAAATAGAAGGATGCACAGTGAGTGGTTTGCATCCTAAACATCCTAGGCTTCCTATGAGCATCCGTTTAACATCCCCGCTACATACTACCCACGTCCGTTCTTTCCTTTCTTTCCATTCTGTTTATGCAAATTTTTGGAGCGGAGACAACGGATGAGCACCCCCAAAATTTTGCTCGTCTGCTGTGTCCTTTTTGCATACGTTTTGCATCCGTCGGCCAGTGGGACCTAGCCTTAAGGAAGAAACCATAAGCTCAGGATTAAAACTGGTTAGGCACTGATCAGATAAGTATAAATGTAGAATGGATGCATTCCAGTATCCAATAAGCCTAGGAAAAGAATAGGAAAAAGTCCATTGAGGGTCAAAAAGGTTTAGGGGGTAGGGAAGAAAAGGGGAAAAAGTTTTAAGATTTTAAATGTGGATCAGAGAAATACCGTATGTTGGGTCTTGATTTCTGTCTTTTGTAGATACAGAATTCTTTTTTTCCCCCTACAATAAATCAATTTATGTAGGAGTACTGAATCCTTGAGGTTGTTATCTGGTTCTAAAATGAGATAGACTTTTGAGATAGACAAAATCAGGAAACAGACACCATAAGAAATACTAGAATTCTACTTTATTGATATAGGCTACAGTAAACAGACTTTTGAAAGTTTGACAGAGTTTTCCTTCCTCCCTCTTATACCAAAGAAAATCAATGCAGGGCAATTTAAATTTCTTTCTCACACTTTACTGCTTTCCAGGGTTAAAATCTATGTTTTATTTAGTTGCTGCATATTTTCTTCAAAGCCATCTCTTCACTCTACTGCATATGCAGGGTTTTGTTTCTGGAAGAATATAAATGTATAGCCATTCTTGATCTGAAGCATGAGAGCAAGATTTGCCTGTTATACTCCCAACAGAGCCCATGATCTGACCCAGAGAATATATAAAATGTCTCCTCAAGAATCACTTGTACCATATCAGGCCTCATATAAGTGCTATTCGGTCATTGTCAAGAAATTTCTCTCATTACTGCCATATGCTGGCTCTCTACCAGGTTTCTTCCTTTCATACTACTACCTAAAAAACTGGGTTCCATATTTATTGAACTATTTCCTATATTTACACAAATTAATCATGCTGTCTCTTTCCTATAGCTTTCAGTTACACTGAAAATGCATCCAGTTTCCCACTGATTCACCAGTTCCTTAAGCATTCCCCATAGTCAACGCACATATTTGCACCATTACCATCTTACCTAGATCAGGAGAAGAGGGAGAAAATAAGGTACAGTGTATTTTAGATTCCCAGTAAACATTTGTTATATTGAAAGCAGCAAGTGTTGTACATAGCCATACCATTATTCAACAATTTCTTTTTAGTACAGCCCAAACCACCTAATTGGCCACATAATCTGCAGCAAGCCCGGTAGGACAAGGAAATTAGAAGTTAGGGATGCAGCCAGATAAAACCATTGCATAAATATAGAGCAATCTCAAAGGCAAACAAAATCCTAAAGCTCATGTACTCAGGAGAAAAGAGTTTAAGATTTAAAGCCTGAGGTAGACAATAAATATGTCCCATGTAGTTGTTCTACACATATGCTTATTTTTTTATCTATGGTTAAAAACAAACAAACAAACAGCTTCTCTATAATTATTATATTGTTGAAGTTTCTGCTGTTACACAGTTCCTAAATGTAGAGTTGAGTTTTTGAAAAAGTGCCTGGTCTTAATTTTAACAAAAAATGCCTGTTATTGAAGGAAATTGAAGGAAACAGTTAATTGCTTTATCCTTCTGATATTGAAGGGATCTAAAATCCAATCCATCACTTATTAATCTAGTTACATTACAGGAATGAGGAAAAAATATTCTTCCATACCCGTATAATCCTTTGCAAGTCTGCACAATTGGCTTGCCAAGGATTGAGAATGCTCCAGAAAACACTGGAAGATTTCTAAGAAATATTGCATGAGAAAGCTCTGTTGTGTGCACTGATTCCCATGTTACTAGTTTTTATCCTGTGGATATAATAGGCTGTTCAGTAGAGGATCTTTTGCCAAAATGAAGATATCAATCTTCATGTGCACAAAAAAGAAAATATGTTCTATTTTATTCTTGGAATAAAATGACACAATAGCATAATACCTGTTATAAATGTTTTATTAGCTGGATAATCTTCAAATATGCTTTCCAATTTTTGTCTGAATAAAATTCAAAGCATTTCATGTATCCATCCCATAAAGAAGTATGAGAAATCAGGGTCAGTTGCTTTTTTTATTCAGTGCCAGTCAACATGTCTGTTGCATTCAGAGCTATTAGACTCAGGTTTGTAACCTTTGAACAGCAACAGCTGTTCAAACAAGAATTTCATACTATTGAAAGGCCTTGGAGTGAAGGAAGATTGGTTGATGGAAGTGTCCATTAATGTCTCAGATCACTGGAACTATCATGCAGGTGTTTCATGATAATCCCTGTACATGGAATATTTTTTTAATTGTAGTTTTATATCGTAAATATTTGCTATTTATTTTGACAGGATCCAACAGCAAATGAAATTTATTTCATTATCAAGAATATTGTTTTATTCTTACCAACTTTGGTGACAAATAGCCATCATAATTCGTTGATACAAAAAGAATTGCCAATTAGATTTTACAAAACTTGTTCAGTTTCACCACTGTTTGTGGTACTCTTCAGGGATAAAGCTGAAGCTGCTTATTCCTCATATGTAATATTTTATATATTTGCCATGGTGAATAAGTGGCAATACAAATCTAAATAAATAAATAAATATGCTGAAGAAGAGCTGAAGAAGCTTCTTGGATGAGAAGCAAAACATTATCAAAGAAAAACCAGAAAATCCAGTTGTCAGATTCAACCAATGCAAATATGGTATCAGAGGTTTGAGTAGATTAGATTCATTATGCTATATTACAGATAAACTAATAAGCATTATTGCTGACTTTTAATGAGCTATAGACAAAAATCTGTACCAAGTGTATTAAATCATCAACTTTAAAATTGATCAAATAGAATAAATACTTAATTCAGTGATCTATTTCAAGAAGTTGCAGATTTTTTGTAAATGTTTAATTAGTTATCGGATCTACTTATATTTTGCCTTTAGGTATATCTTGATATAGCATAAATTAGAATATATTTTTTGAAATAACTTTTTCACATTATTTCAAAGTTGTTTCAAATTTGATAGTGTGATTAAATGATTTAATAAATTGATAAAATAAATTTCTTATACTGATTATTCTGATCTGAAGAAAACAAAATCTAAAGTTTACAGCAAATGCTTCAAATGTCGGGGTTTCTAGTTTGCACGGAGTAAGCTATCTTGTATATTTCAAAATATACAAATACAATAGAAGCGTAACAAATCACACAATGTGCATATAATATGGCTATCTAACATGATTCAGAACAGTTTACCACTCTAAATAAGAGTGATAAAGAAAAATCTTCATTCCCCATGCATCTGGAACAGTGGAACTTGTATCTGAATAAACATTGTATTAATTTTGCACTGTTAGTAATTTAATGATTGGCATCTTAGTTATAACTGCAGTAAGGATAATATTGTGTTATTCTGTTCTGCTTTTCTAATTAGTCATGTAGCTGTGGGATTAATATAAGATAGAAAAGGTCACTTAATGTAATTGGTTACTGAAACATTATTTATGGATTTTTTGGTGATTGGTAGGGTTACACTGTCAGACAATCAAGCAAATGAGTTCAAGCTAGTGATCCTTAAGACAATAAATTAACCTTGACAATAAATAAAAGGTTACCATTTACTTCAGGCTCTCCCAAACTACCTAATCTTGATTAATTGTGTTTTTCCCTGTGGATAACATTTACACTGCTATTCAAATTGTTAATTCATATTAATAAATATAAAATATTACTGATAAAATGCATCATAACCTTATTGTTAAAATAATGTTAATTTCACAATCTAAGTAGCATCAAATTAGCTTGCTATTATACATTTATTATATTATCCTTTGTTAATACCATGATATTCTTGTGTTCTAACTTCACAATCACATTCTATAATAGGTTTGTCAAAGAGATTATAATCTGTTCAAGGTTATCATGAGTTTTACAATAGAATGAACATTTAGCTATAATTATGATACACAATTTTATTATAAATAGCTTTAATTGGATTTTTCAAAAGGTGTAAAGGCTTCAATAAATTATAGAATTATAAATTGATTTATTAATATGTTTACATAGCAAGTTTACTACAAATCACCTGTTCTTGGTGAACTATATGATACTGCTGTATTATTCTGTAGTTCTGAATATTTTGAGTTGCTGAATGTGAATGTGTTTATTTTCATAAAGTTAAAAGTATATGTAAATTAAAATGTAGTCTTACAAGCTTCAAAATAATGTCAAGCCTACTAAAAATTAGCTGTAAAACTAAACTTAGCAAATCATCATTGCAGATACGTAAAATATCTAAATAATTATTTTCAGCATTTTGTCATCTTTGTGAAGAATTAATTTTTAAAATGGCTGGAAATTAAAATCCAAATTTTAAAAAACTGCACCTTGTATATAGTTTCACTGTAAACTATTTAATCTATTTAAGGAATACATCTGTAGTAAATTTAAACTACAAAATCCATTTTGGGCAAATGCTGTCCTTTTCAACCCTGTTACAAAAGGAAGCTGTACTACTTGTCATTATGATTGAAATTACATTTTTATAGGATGCCTACCTAAGAATTTTTCTCTTTCTGCAATATCTAATTAAATAGAAGTTCATGTATAATTTTAGCAGCATGTTCTTCTTTCTCAATTTTCTCTTCTGGGAGCACTATGCAGGTAGTGTCTATAAAACTTTCCATCTTTTCTTTCTTTTGGTCAGAATTTACGAGAGGGGGAGAGAGAGAGAACAAACAGCTTTTCATCTTGTTTTACCAGAAATAGACATTTAGAGTTAATTCATAAATGTAAATAATTACATTATAGATATTTTCATTAATTTTTACACAAATACATGTCTTAGGAAATAGAATTGAAAAAAAAATGGTTTGTTATCTGACAAACAAAACAAAGCCCCTAAAATATTTGCTTAAGCTAATTGTTGAAGTTTTAGCAGCATTGAAGCCTGAAGAAAATGCAGAGGCATAATGAATACCCGACTGAAGATTCAAAATAATTTATATTGTAATCCATGTGCAGTGTTTCTAGTCCTCTTCCCCAGTATCTATTTCTGCAAAGCAACCAGTAATTTAAGAGTACAAGAAAGGTGTATCTGAGGGTCTCAGCTGATTGCAGAATAGACTGAGAGTCTAGCTTAGTTTTCTAAAGCAGAAACAGCCCAATGGAATTATTTTTGTCTCCCAAATGCATTTCTCCCTGCAGACCTCAGCACTATTATGATGTTGTTCCATAGATTGCTTCACCTTTCAAAAAGTATGGGTGGATTCAAGGAATCCACATAAATCAATTTCCATCCTGTTTTTATCAAAAGGAGGTTCAAGTGAACAGAAATCCTTTCACAGGTATTATGGAACCAATCTATCAAGTATTGCAGATATTCATCACAGGTGTCATTCTGAGATTAAGCATCCTGAGAACTGGAGTAAACTATTCAGATTTACCAAGAATGAAAGTAAATTCTATTTCTGGATAGAATGGGAGGTATGGATCAGACAGTTGATCACTTAATGACTTATACTTGGAGGAATTTGTGAAACCACCCTGTGCTTGGTAGCACATTGTCATGAGATAGCAAAACCAGAAGTAAAGCTTGAGAACTTGGGAAAATAAGCACCATTCATGAATTCTGGAATCAAATGATTTTGTTATTCTCTCCAAATATACTCTATTTTTCTGGTTTCAAGCATCAACATGCTCCTTGTTTGTTTTTCCTTTGAATCCTTGATATTGCTGAAATATATCATTTATCTGCGGGAATTTCTTGTTCTTTTCTTGGTTTGATCTTCTGACTAAGTATTGATCTATATGCCTGCTGCGATTGTTTCCTTGTCAGCAGTACTCTGCAAGACATTGCTGTTTTGGATAGAATATACGTTTGAAGAAATAAAGGTTTTACTTGTTTGCTTCTTTAAGAAGTTCTTATTTCATCTTTTAATTAAAATATTCAGTGTGCTTAAACAAGTTAGAATTCTAAAGTAAAACATAGACTCTATAATTGATTTATACAGCTTTCTTAAATGGAATTGTTCTGCAATAGAACAATCAAATACTAATTGGAGCTAGGGAATTAAAGCAGCAAAACAAATTGAGTGGATTAAACTGTTTTTCCAGCTACCAAAGACTAATCAAAAATAAATATTGGGTGCAATACTGAGAAAGTCCAGCTTTCAGTCAACATCTGTAACATCGTTCAGGCAGTAAAGATCGCCCAAATAATCTTTTAATGTCATAATTAAAAATGATACATAAGTGCATCCAGAACTTATCTCTGCATTCAGATGAACATGCTGCTTTCATTTTTCTATGTTATTTGTATATTATCTATTTATTAGTTTTCATTACCTGTCAGTAGAGACATTTAATAACTTTTTGTACATGAAGCAAAATATGTATGATGTATCAACGTTGTGTACAACATAGACTGGCTAAACATATTGGATAAGTAGTGTTAAAAGATTTTCCTGGCTTGGGAAGAAATCAGTCGCTGTAAACAATAAAAGTACTATATGGAATATACAGTATAAAGATTTAAATCTAGATATTCATAAACACTACTTTCTATCCTGCCTATTTGTTACCAAAAGGTGATTGGGATTTTCAGAACCATAAAAGAATCTTCTATTTCTTGAATAGAAATTATATTGCTTTTTAGAAATATGAATTGTCGTAGGTATCTATATTCCAATCAAAAAAATTCACATGAGGACTCTCATAGATTAAAATATTTTGAGCCAATAGCTGGGAATATTTCAACTCAGCTTTTGACAATGAGGAAATCTATGATTCAATGGTGAACAAAAGAGCAGAGCTGACAAGTGCAGCAGAACGAAGAGTCAGTGAACAACACATCAGCTCCTTGGAATTGCCTAGCTCTAGAAGAATTCCAGATAGTGGCTCACCAAGAAGAGACTATAAGACAACAGTCTCTGATGGGTTTTAGAGGCCAGGGGAAGCCATCTTTGTCCAAGCTGTGATTTGGAGCCTTCAGAAGGACACCAGATTCCTTTCTTCTAGAAGTCGCTTGCCAGTGACTTTTAGGATATTAAGAATCTTTAGAAAAGTTGGGCTCTAGAAGGAACCAGAAGATTATAATGAAAATATTATAATGAAAAGAAAAGAGACACAAAATCAAACTAAAGCAAACTAGTTTACATTAGGAGGAACAAGGATATTTGGGGATAGTGTACTCGGAAGTTACTTTTAAGACTCTGCTATCATGAAAATGGATTTAAAAGAGAAACACAAGAAAAGATTGAGGCTGAGGCTGTTTGAATGTGGAAATAAAAATGACATGCAATCATATGAAAAATTATATAACTGGATTTACAAATGAAGCTGAAGTCTTAATAATTAAATGGACATAAATAACAAGTCAGACGAGTGACTTAAATAGCTTTCTTATCTTGAATTTACAAAAGAGATGTGTTACATTAATGAAGGAGTTTCTGAGAAGACAGGAAAATGAAAGGAAGTCAACTTTTGGAACACTAAACAGATTAAAGATCAGAATTCTAAAAAGCAAATGGAACGAATATAAAGTTGGATTATATATATGTGTCATTGTTTCTGGCAGCTCTTAATGGGTTTTTCTTGAACAGGATTGAACGAGGCTTTAAAGATTTGTTTAAAAATAAAATAAGTGAAGAAGCGATCTTTTGTACTTTCAGAGAAAGGGATATTTGTTGAAAGGAAAGGAATAAAGTTTATTTGATTAAGATTAATATATGTTTGTTATTTATGGTAACTGTTAATGGACTTTTGCTGACTAGACACAATTAAAAGGGTTTAAATTTACTTACAGCTAAAAGTTGAAATATGGGCCTTTTTTGCTGTAGTATCAGAAAAGATGATACATTGTACTTGTGTTGATGAAGGGAGAAGTCATTTCTATGTAATAGGTTTTTTTCTTTATTTTTTTCCTTTTTAAATTGTTTTCTTTTTCTCTGCACTTTTAATTTAATTTTACTTTTGATATTTTCTCAGCTTGTATCTGGTTTTTTTTTATTTTTGTATTTATAAACTTTAATAAAAATTAATTAAAAAATGAGCCAATCCAGAAAAAGGCTTTTGAGAATATAATTATACTTGGACTTGGGAAATAAATTATATTTGCTATGCAGACAAAGTTCTAAATAAACATTTAAGAAAGATAAAATAGTTGCAGAATGTTAAAACCCTATGTTACATGGGAATATCAAGTAAGATAATGCAAAACAAAATTGGATGAATATAATGAGGTTTTCACATTGCACTTTTCAGTTTTAACTCTGACAATCAAATAAGAGGCAGCATTAACCAGGAAGCTTTCAGTGAGTTACATAATAAACCACAAGGCAGAAATTGCTGGTAAGAAATAAATTAGAAACTTCATGGATAGAAAAAAAAGGCTTGGCTATCATAGCAATTATGTACTTGTTGCTATAGTAAGAAGAGAATGTTTATGTCTTATTAAGCCTATAAATATCTCTCACAGGAAGTTATGCAACCACCAGAGAGCAGGTCCAACACAGGCTATCCATTCTGCAAAAATGTATAACACCAAGGGTGAGCTTTTTCACACTACTGTTCGAAAAAAAATGTTCAAGAATGATCATTTTGGCTGAAATTGCTTTGAATTATTTCTAGTAGGTTTTTTTTCCTGCCAAATATATTATATGTGCTATATTGTCAGGAATAAATTGCTTAACAGATTAGTTTTTCATTTTACCAGCCTTTTGAAAAATTGTTCTGGAAAACTGAAATACTGTCTGGACCACCGTGAGACCTCAGCATAAAGAGAAAATCAACAAATATCAGTTTTCTGATGTCCTGTCTTGAAACAATGAATAATAGTAGTCCAGTGCATTGTATTCATTTGGGAACTCTAGACATGAGGAATTTCCACCCTTGTTTTAATTTAATACTGAAAAATGAAATTTGCTTCTATGTCATACATTGACCACTTTTCTCTTTTTCATTTTTTAAGTGCTGTCAACTGCATTTTTCCAGTGATCTTTTTTTGATGCAATAAGTATGTAACATCCACCTATTATTAATTCTTAATTTTGAAAAGAAAACTTTTAAGTATCCCATAATTAGTTTAGATGCCCTTTCCAAAACCAGAATGATTCTAAAAGATTATGATATAGATCACAATTTGTTACCTACTTCAGAGAGAAAATTTTGGAAAGCTGAAGTATCAAGTTCAAGTGGCAATACTAAGAACTTTGTATCGACATACAAAGCTGAACGTGTTGTCACATATAATATAATAAAGTTATCATATGCTGTATAATATAATATAAATATAATAAGATAATAAGTAAAATATGTGAACACCTAGAGGTAAGCAAACTCATAACCAGAAGTCAACATGAGCTTGTCAAAAACTGATCATGCCAGACAAATCTTATTTTTTGACTATGTGACAAAATTAGTGAATCAGAGAAATGCTATGGATATAATTTACTTGAACTTCAGTAAGGTATTTGGTAAAATAAATCACAATCTACTCCTTGATAAGATAGAAAAATCTGGGTTAGACAGTATCACCACCAGATGGATTCGTAACTGGCTGACCAACTGCATTCAACATGTAGTCCTTAATGAAAGTGTATCTACAATGAGGAAAGTATGCAGTGGGTACTTGCCTTGGCAAGATAAGACCCAAATGGGGTATCCCATCAATAGCTGAGATAGCTGAGTTGACAGAAATTAGGAAATCCTAGTGTCTGGAAAGAACCGGTCTAAAAGACAGCACTGAGGCATTGAGCATAGCAGCATAAAAACATAGCAGCATAAGATCTAAGCATTAGATCTACAGAAGCAGAAGACTACCACACCAAACAGGACCCAATGTGCAGAATACAAAAAGGTCTCTGAGCCAGTCAAACACATAATGACATAGTGTTAGTTGCAGACAAGAACAGTGCACACTGACCGGCAGAATTAAGTAGCTGGCATTATATACAGAAACATTTGCACAGACCAAAGTGGTCCAATAGTGGTAGGAGCACATGCAGTGGTGGAATGTGGGTGTGGCTTATTTGGTGGGCGTGGCTTGGGGGGTCACATGACTGGGTGGGTGTCGCTTGGTAGCCATGTGACTGGGATTGTCATGTGACTGGGTGGGTGTGACCAACTCAATGTCACTCACATCAAGGGGTGCCTTGCCTGGCCCCTCCCCTCCCGGCCCTTCCTTGTCACACCCAGCCTCAATGTATCTATAGTTCTGTAAAAATGTTGTTCACCTTTTTTGACTTTATTATCTATCTATAGAAGTACTTTCATGGACCACTGAAAGGAGGAAATGGCTCACATGCTTTGCCCAAGAGTATGATAGGCAACAGGCTTTTAGGGGGCTGCCAGAAAGGGGGAGGGGCAATGTATTTTCCAAAGCACCAGAAGGATGGAAACTGAACAGAGAGAGAAGCAACCTAAAAAGTAAGGAGAAACTTCCTGACAGTGAGAACAATTCCTACCTGAGCAGGGGATTGGACTAGAAGATCTCTATAGTCCCTTTCAACTCTGTTAAATGCACTTGTATTTATGCTCTGGACTACTGACATGTAAACTCTGAAAAATACCAGGGCAAAAGAAAGGCAGTAAAATCACTTTAGGTGGAGGGACAGCACAAAATATTAATATATTAATATGAATATATTAATGTTAATATTAATATATGATAAAAATATAATAAATAATGGAACAATTAAAAATAATACCACCAAGTGTTCTCTCTCCTCCTTCCTTTTTTTCTTCCTTTTTCTTTCTTTCCCTTCCTCTTTCTTTCTTGCTCTTTCTTTCTTGCTCTTCTTGCCCTTCCTCTCTTCCTCTTTTTTCTTTCTTCCTCTTTTTTCTCTTTCTTTTTTCCTCTTTATTTCTTTCTCTCCCTTCCTCTTTCTTTCTTTCTTTCTTTCTTTCTTTCTTTCTTTCCTTCCTTCCTTCTTTCTTGCCCTTCCTCCCTCCCTCCCTTGCCTTCTTTGTCTCTATTTCACACACACATGTCTTTTCTGGGAAGAACTTATGAGCAGCGAGCAGGGGGAAAATGAAGAAAGCAGCAGCCCTAGAATATCCATCCGCCCTCCCTTTTGAAGCATTTTGGGTGATGGTGGGCAGCAGTGGCAGGTGGGCACACCCCAAAAGGGAGGGGGAAAGCAAAGGCTTTCCTTCACTTTTCCTCCGCTTTCCCTGCTCTGCTGGACTGGGAGAGTGGTGGACGCGCTGCAAAAGGTAGGGGGAAAACAAAACCTTTCCCTTTGCTTTTCCTCCGCTTTCTCTGCTCTGCTGGGCTGGGAGGGCGGCGGATGCACCCCAAAAGGGAGGGGGAAAGCAAAACCTTTCCCTTTGCTTTTCCTCTGCTTTCCCTACTCTGCTGGGATAGAAGGACAGCAGACGCGACCCAAAAGGGAAGCCAGGAACTCCTAGGGCTGCTTCCCATAGCCGTGCTGCCACCACCGCTGTCCCCCCGCCCTCTGGACTGGCCCAGCACGTCACCTTGGCCTTCCACCCAATAAGGTCCTCGGTGGTGGTAGGGAGGCACAGAAAAGCCCCACGCAGTGGGCGAGGGCCTTGCACGACTCGCAGGCTTACCTGTGAGCAGGGCAGGCAGATCAGGGCTGCTCAGTTCGGGGCAAGCGGCGTGAGCGAGTATCGGGTGGGGCAACTGAGTGACCAGAGAACCAGTTTGGGGGCATGGCCAGCCAGAAGTTACCAACAGTTCTGTGACCCACGCCTAATCACTACAGGTTCTCCAGAACTGGTGTGAACCGGTTCAATACTACCTCTGAGCACATGGGCTACAACTGCTGAATAGAAGAGTGGCTCTAACAGATCCCATGAACCATCCCATCAGAGCTGTCTATGCAAAAGAGTATAGTGCTAAGGAACATACTGTGGAGAGACCTCGAACATCTAGGCCTCTGGTAGAGGACCTGAAATTGAGGACTATATATATATCAACCATAGAATGAGAAAGAAATTTGTGTGTGTGTTTCCAAAAAAGTTCCATGTATGAGTTCAACGTGTATATATGTGCATATAGATAAGCTTTGCAGAGAAATTAGTTTCATTAGTCCCCATCTCTTACTATTCTGTAAGAGGTCCATCAAGAGTTATGTACTAAAAATATTACAGTTTAGTATGATAGCTATTTATGATTGCTTGGGATGCCCTGTATTTTCTTTGTGTAGGTTTGAAAATCACAGTGAGAACAATTGAATATTGGCATTTTGGAGTGAACTAGTCCTGGATTGGTGGGTTGTTGTCAGTTAACCCATAGTTACCTGCAATGGAAAGGTATTTTTTCTTCTATTGATCTATGAAGAGAAGGAAGATTTGTTTTAAAAGCATAATAGCTTTTTAGTGAGTGTTTAAAAGAAAGGTAATCCCTATTGTCAGAAAGAGCTTTGAGGGGAAGAAAAAATTAAAAATGAGTAAGTGGTCTGCAGCTTAATCGCTGTAATGAGACAAGAAAAGCACTTGATAAGGAAGGTCATTTTCTATCATTAACTTCACTTAAAACTTTCCCGAAACTCCAGTTGAATTTAATTGAAAATGGTATCAAGGGTGAACATTTATGTCCTTAAGAAATACCTAGCCTATGGTTTTATGGTGGATCCATGCCTTTTAACAATACTTCACTCCTGTGCATTCAGATATTCCATTTGTTCAGGACTGAATTGCAAAGATTCTTAACCATCAACCTAATTTAGTATAATTTAATTTGGCCAAAGTAATACGAAACATGAAGAATTACAGGGCAGGATAAATATACTAGTTAAGGGTCCAAATGTGATGTTGCATTTTGAACTTGTCCTTCTACAGTATGGCAGAGAGGATAATGCTGAAAATTTGGAAGAAAGTTAACTCTCCTAATTTTAAGGAATACATTTGGAGTACAGGTTTCTTCTCTGTTTTTTAAAAGTTTCTGAGTTCTAAAAATGAGAAGATGATATCACATATTGCTGTGTGACTTACATTTGATGACAAGATTGATGATTGAATTTTATATTGTATATACTTTTATTAATTAGGTTTTGTTACATTGCTTCATTTTAATTGTAACATTTTTTCACTGTATATAGTGTAGATTTTTTCTTTTGTATTCCACAATTTTAGCAAATAATATTAATTGTAAAAAATAAGAATTATGGGAGACTGGTGAGTAAAAATCACAAGTTTATGGAAAATTCCAAACAGTTTGTATATAAAAGGAAGAAGAATTTAATACAAGTTTCTCTTAATGTATTTGATAATTTTAGAAGCACTGATCTTTGAGCAGGAAAAAATGTGTTTTATTCAGCTAAGATGTAACTGACAGTAATATCATAACATAAAAGCACACTGGATTTTACCAGTGGTTCATTTAATGCCAGATGGTAGCCAACCAGATTCTCATAAATAGATTGTAGGATGCTATACAGTTGTTCTAATCCTGCCTTGGGCACAAAGTCTGTTGAATGAGCTGGTCTCTCTCAGCCCTTGCAATGGCAAGCCTCCAGGCAGGAGTTAATAGGGATTCAAATGCACAATATCAATCAATTAATCAACAAAATAAACCCTTCCCAGTAGCTTTCAAGGCATGCTGCCTTTGTCCCCAGGGGAATAAATAGTCAAGGCTAATAGCCACTGATAGCCTGTCCATAATGAAATTTCCTGTTGTCTTTTAAAATTGTCACTTATGCCGATTGCACTATTTGATGGCTATAAAGTTGATAGTTTAATTGCGTGCTATAAAAAGAGCTAATTTTTCCCATTTCTCTGTGAAAACAGTATAAGCATATAGCTTGAACATAGCTGGAGTTAATGCACATATTTTCGTCATTTTGACACTTTTTCAGAAACACTTTCTGCTACAAAAATTCATAAGTCATTAACGTATTAAATGTTAACTTGAGCTTTCAGCCTTCTATCTTTCCAGATATTTTAAAGCAACTCATCATTCAAAATAAGATGGTTTATTCTCTCTCCCCCTTATATTATTTGTTTCATGTGGAGAGATCAGATAGAAGCCATAGTTAAAGAAAACTCATAGAGGTTGAGAGAAAGGAGTTCTAGAATTTTGGGAAAATATATTGATATGTTCAGTCTTCTAAAAGGATAAATTGCTGTTTTATCAGGATGGAATCACGTAGTGCACAGGGCTAAAGAGTATGATTATGATAAGGTGTTTTTAAAGAACAGAAATTGTGCATGAAAGCATGCTCTAGCAATCCATGGAAAACTTTTTTGCCACAAAACTAGACCACAGTGTCCAAAAGTTGGGGGCCTCTGAGCTATAAAAATGAAGCTGAAGCAAAACTTTCACATATCCTAAGTTTACATCAGAATACCCAGATGAACAGAGAATATGAATTTATCTAAAACCACAAAGAACAGAAAATCACAATTTTAATGGGAAAGCAAAGGGCACAGAACAAAATAGTGGTTGACTGTGTAGGAAAAAAACCAGGAACATAGAGACACAATTTAAATGGCAGGGCATTAAGCTGGAAATAGGAGTCAAATGAAAATTAGAGTTACAGAATTGCATCTGCCTATCTACAACTGCTTCATCAGGATAGTAGGCATTTATCATTTTAGTCCAAAATCAAAGTCTGAAAATAAGCAAAAATAACCCTGGATGGTAAATCAGAGTATCAAGACTATTAAGTTTCATTCAAATTTAATTTGAGTTTTTTGCATTCAAACCTTATTAGTTCAGTTCCCAATGGATATCACATGTACATAAAAACATTGTACGAGTTATAATATGTGTTCTTTCCAATCCAGGAAAACTCTTTATGATCTTCATATACAACAGAATGGCTAAACATGTGTTTGTTCAGAATTCAAAATTAACAGGATGGCTAGATGAATGCTGTTGACACTTTATACTTTTGAAACAACAGGAACAACAAAACCCATAATGAACCATCAAATATACAAAGTACGCCTTGTGGAGTTTAAAACGTAGTGGATGATAGAGCATTATTTTTGGCTGACTATTACAGAGAAATCGCAGGTTCAGGACAAAAGTTTAAACTATAGCTGATCTTTTAAAAATAGGTCTCTGTTCAAGTAGAAGGCACATAATGACTGTCAGTTGTTATTTTTTAAACACTGAAAGGTATGTAGCTCATTTACCCAAAAAAGGGCTGATTCTACATTGCAAGGATTTGTATGTGCTGATCCAGCAAGTTCAAGCATACTGTGCAGAAGAAGTACGCTCTCTAGCTTGAATATGCTGGTACAAAACCTCTTTTTTCATTTGAAAATGTATGAAAAGAACAACACAGAAATGCACATGAGAGTAACAGACAGCAAAATGAAACCTAATTTTATATTAAAGATTTGAATTTGGGGAGAAAATACCTTTTGTGGTCTTTCCTGGCTTCCATGAGCAGTTTGCATTCTGAGTTTTCTGTTTTTGTTAACTGTTGATTCGGGTTTGTTTTCTACTTACTTCATTAAGTTGTTTGTTTATGTGTCTCATTGATGCAGAAAACCTATTAAAACATTTTTTGCTAAAGTTTTTATTAGCTGTTTTTTAGTATTAGTTTTTTTCAAATGTATTCTTTATTTTCATAATAAAGGATAACCCGCTGGATAGAAAGGTGAAGCGCAAATAGAATAAAATACATAAATCTATTTACATAACTTAAAAGTTCAAAAATCTAAAATTAAGTTGATAATGCCATATAAGTTTTAAAAAGTACATTCAGACAAAAAAAATGGCTAAAATATAATGTAAAATCAAACATGCTAAAAGCAGTGGTATGATTCAGATTTTTTTACTGTTGGTTCTGTGGGTGTGGCTTGATGGGTGTGGCAGGGGAAGGAGACTGTAAAATCTCCAGTCAGAGGTGGAATTTGCTGGTTCTCTGAACTATTCAAAATTTCCACTACTGGTTCTCCTAGAACTGGTCAGAGCCTGCTGAATACCACCTCTGGCTAAAAGGCTATACCTATACTCAAGAAGAAATTAAAATTAGGAATCTGACTAATATAAACTTGGAATAGCAGTATTAAGTATTAAAAATTATTACAGACTTTTGTCAAACCTGACAAAAATGTAGCACAATAGCTCCAAAGCCAACGATTAATGCTAAGCCTGAGACATTTCTGACTATCCATACTTAAGCAGGTTCAATTGCTCTTAATTATTCTTTACCTGATTTTGCATGCCACCACACAAACCTAGCAACTTGGTGTCTTATTTCAGGGTTGATGTCGGAGAGTTGAAATTGCTTATATTGTTAATTATTGTATTCTGTTTTGCTGGTCAGAAATTATGTAAACAAAGAGCATTTTGAGGTTCTGAATAAAACAGGCAGCACAGAAGAACATGTTTGATGGTTTCTACTTGTCGTGAGTCACGAAGACATACTCATAATGAATGTAGGCTCTTTTTATATCTTCCAGCCAGAGATGCTGAGGAGAGATTATTAGTTGGACTAAAGTAAAAGCCCATCTCTGATAAGGGATGTTAAGCTGTGTAAGATGCATAGCTGGTGCCAGAGTGTATCTTCTACTGTCTGCAATGGAAAGCTGATGGGTATTATCAATGTCCATTTAATGGTGTGTGTTCAAAAGAAATTGCCATAAAGTGACCCTTGTCATACTTTGAACACATGGGAGGAAATCCCAGGAGAGATTATTGTAAGTTGTTTGTTTTCATCTACTTTGAAATCAGTTTTCTAATGTAGGTAGTGGAAGTAAGCCTACAAGAGAACGTGTCAGGTTCAACCAGGAGAATAATACAGCCTGCCATATTCTCATCTCCACTCTCACCATTCCAGCCTCCATGCATAGTGAAGTATTGGAAGCACAATGAGGAGCTGGGAAAATTGATCTTAAAACTTTAGACAAATTCCAATGGTATAAGATCAGATGAGGGTCCAAGTTATGTGTGCTATATAATAATTGCATAAGGGCTTAATTGTGTGGGTATATATTGACTTATGGAATGATGAACTCTTAAAATAGCTGCTGTGCTCCTATGTAAACTATGTGAAGCGTAGTTTGCACAGGCCCTTTTATTTCCAGTAGTCTGAAATATTATCCCCAAGCATCACCATGCATTTATCTAATGGCATGGTTGTTGATCGGCCAGGAACACTTTTTCACCTGATTTACAAATCCCATACTTTTAGTTTTAGAATAGATCTGAAAAGTGCTCAAAGCTCTCTTGAGTCCTATTGGAGAATATTATTGCCTCATCTGCATATAACAATATAGTAATACTGTATGTTTCTATCATAATTTGGGTGGATGGAAGTTTGGATTCTTCAGTCACTCTACCACATCATTTATATAAAAAAACCATAAGGTGCCAATATATTACTCCCTTGATAGTTGGAATGGGTGGTGTCAGGTGTCCTTGAGAGGTACATCTTACTTTAAGGCCGTGTCAGACTGCACCAACGGATGCAAAGAGAAAGTAAAACGGACAAAAAAGCTTGCCATCCGTTCGAAAACGCGATGTACTATGCCTCCGTTTTGCTTCCTCTCTATCCGTCCAGCATCCGTTTATTGACGTTTCATCCGCTCCAAAAGTTTTGGGCTGCCTAAAACTTTTGCGCAGAAAATGTACCCAATTCATCCGTTCTGCATCCGCTTCGCATCCGTTACGCATCCGCTATATCCGCTAGGTGTGCGCTGCCCATCCGCGGAACTCACATCCGCCCGACGCAGGGAGGAAGCGAAACGGACGCAGAACGGATGCAGAATGGATGCCTAGCGGATGCAGCATGGAAACAAAGCATTTAAAATGGAAAAAACGTTCGCAGAGGGGACCTATCTCGGATATTAAGGATGTCTACAGGATGCCTAGAGGATACCTAAAGGATGCCTAGAGGATGCAAAGGGACACCTATACTGCCTATAAAAAGGGGGAGCAACTCGTCTGCATCTCACTTGCAGCCCAGCAGCCCAGCTGTGCAGACCTCTGCAGCCTTCATCTGACTCTTGCTATTCCACAGCATCCAGTCATGTCCACGTGGATTGCGACAAAATCCTTTCTGCAGCCAACATCCTTCGCAACACTGCAAACCATCTACAGTCTCTGTGAGCAGTACTACGGGAAGAAAAGGAGGCACCCAAAAAAAGTCTGGCTACAAAGATGGTTTGCCAGAAGAGCACAGTACGTACTTTACAACAAGCTGATGGTGGAGCTCAGGAGCGAAGACCCTCGGATGTTCCAGAACTTCATGAATATGCCTCCAGCCATGTTTGATGAACTTGTGCAGCGCCTGACACCCAGGTTGACCAGGCAAACACCAACTTCCCGACCAGCCTGGAACCTGGGCTCAAGTGACACTCACTCTGCGCCACCTGGCCTCAGGGACCACCTACAGGAGCATGCAGCATGGCTGGAGGGTGCCACCCAGCACCATCAGCTTTGTTTGTCAGAGAAGTGGTGCAGGCCATCATCGAAGAATACAAGGAGGAGCTCTCCAGTACCCTCCACTGAAGAAGGATGGAAGAATGTTGCGAGAGCAGTGGTATCAGAAGTGGAACTTCCCCCACACCGTTGGAGCCATAGATGGGAAGCACGTGGCCTGCAAAGCTCCAACCAACTCAGGCTCCCCTTATGTCAACTCCAAGGGCTTCTTCAGCATCATCCTCTTCGCCATGGTCGATGCTGACTACAGATTCATGTACATCGATGCTTCAGGCAACGGCTCATCTTCAGATGCCCAGGTATACAATGCCAGTCACCTCAAGGAGGGGCTGGAAAGCAACCTCATGGTGGGCTTCCCAGATCCAGACCCGCTGCCCAACGACACGCAAGATGTCCCTACTTCATCGTGGGGGATGATGCCTTCTCCCTAACAACCTACCTCATGAAGCCCTACACCTCCAAATACCTCACCCTTGAAGAGAGGATCTTTAACTGCAGGCTGTCCAGGGCAAGACGGGTGGTGGAGAACGCCTTTGGCATCCTGGCCAACAGGGTCCAGGTACTTATAGCCAACATGCAGCATTGCGCAGAGACCATGAGGAGGATCGTGGAAGCTTGCTGCATCCTGCACAATCTCATGCGCACCCACTACCCGGTCTTGCAGAACAGGCTTGTGGACTCCAGCAAGGCAATGGGACATGGAGCCTGGGGAATGGAGGCAAGGGCGAAACCTTATAGACACTGAGGGTGTGCAAGGGCCAACAGAGCCTCACGTGAGGCGAAGAAGACGCGCAACCTCCTAAACACTGGTGCAACTCCCCAGATGGAGCGGTGGAGTGGCAAGACAGGATGGTAGATGCTTAAAGGATGCTTCCTTCAGCCTGTCTCATCACATGGATTATATTGAGCATGTATGTTTGGTTGCCTACAATGAACAGGGCGTTTAATAAAGAGTTGTGTTTGTGTTCAAATTGTGGATCAATGCTTACATTGTAATTGATAATGAAGGGCCATAGGGTGGCAATGGGAGGTGGACCATCCAGTCCCACTATGCTTGCACTGGAGGTTTATCTATCCATCCCATAGGTATTCCTTCCCATCCCACACTATCTTAACCCATCCACAGCTATCTTAACCCATCCCACAGGTATCCCTACCCATCCCACAGGTATCCCTGCCCATCCACAGCTATTGCTTAACCCATCCCACAGCTTCTTAACCCTCCCACATATCCCTACCCATCTCACAGGTATCCCTGCCCATCCCACAGCTATCTTAACCATCCCACAGGTATCCCTACCCATCCCACAGCTATCTTAACCCATCCCACAGGTATCCCTACCCATCCCACAGGTATCTTAACCCATCCCACAAGCATGCAAAGGCTAAACCATTTCTAAAAGTTTCCAGCCAGACTTTATAGAAAAAATAAATGAAGCAAGTGTGTGAAACAAAGATAAACTTTATTAATAACAAGCTGTTAAAATAAACATGACCCAAGTCAAGTGTCCAAATAAAGTCCACAAATATTCCAGGCAAGCCAGTCTCTGGCACTCCTCTTGGTCACTCAGAGGTGGTGTGCCAGTCTAAGGTGTTAGGGTGCAGGTGCGTGGGAGGTGGGTGCTGCTGCAGTGCTGGTCTGAGGGTTGCTTGAGTGCCTGCCCCGAGAGGACAACAGGGGACGGAGTGTGTTGAGGAAGGTCTCGGAGAGCTGGCTCAGCCCCGCGATGCTGAGAGGTCTTTCATCCATGCCTGGGGTGTCAGCCCCAGTACTGAGGACAGATGTACTGAGGCCGGGCTTGGCTATGGCGGAGGAAGGAGTAGGGTAGTGGGCTGCCTGGTCTGCAGCGGGTGAGGACTGGCGTGGCTGGCATCATTGGCGTGGCTGGCATCGCTGTCGTGGGTGTCACCCGATGTTGTGTCTGTTTGTGAAGGGCTGCTATCTGTGCTGCTGGACCTCCGGGTAGCTGTAGCCCTGGGAGGTGAGGGGCTGTGGAAGCCCTGGTATGGGAGGGACATCACCTGGGGTGGAGAAGCAGACCTGGACTGGTGGGAAGCAGGTTCATCTGGATCTGGAGGGTTGTTAAGCAGCGTGATGATCCTCTCCTTCACCACCTGGTACTGGGGATCCGCCATCTCCTTGAGGGTCTGGTGACGTAATTGAGGAAGGGCTTGCGTTGGAGGAGGAGGATTCGATGGGCGACAGCTGAGAGAGGAGACCTATGCTGGTGCGGATGGTGTCCTGATCTCCACCAGGACATTGTGGCTGTGCCCCTCCTGCCGTCTGGCTCTCTGCCTTGCTGTGGAGGTGGAGGTGTGGGTGGATGCGGCTTCGGCAGCGGTGGACTCAATGTCTCCTCTCTCCCACCGCAGCAGGGAGTCCTCATCGCTCTCCACACGCTTCCACACCTTCCGGGGGTTCTCCGCCGTGGCACGCTCCACAGAAACCTGGCTGGAGACAGGGACTGACTCTCAGCTGGAAGGACTGGGTCGCAGCAGGCTGCCGGGAGAGAGGGTAGACAAATGGGCTCCTGGTGCTCCTCGGTGGCGGACCTCACCCTCCAGGAAGCTTGCACTTGGCCATTACATAGTTCTCTCTGTCCGTCAGCTTAACCGCGGCCTGGCCAGATTTTTTGAGTGTGCAGCTTCTGTACCAGGTGTGCATTGCTTCCACCAGCCGAGGAGCACATCCGATGTGTACCCAGACTCTCCGCCCTCTCTCTCCAAGCAGCCTGCTTCTGCTTGGGTCCCTGTACAGCCGGTGTCCCTTCCGCCACAGATAGGCGTTCTCCCTCAGCCACTCCAGCACCTCATCCTCGTGTTCCTCCTCAATGCAGTATTGCCTCCTCTCCCGTCCCCGCATACGCCTCTTCCTCCCTTTGGGCAGGACCAGATGGGCCCTCATCAGAGGGCTTCCAGGTGGTAGGGGCTGCTCCTCCCACACCAACAGCAGCAGCAGCAGCAGCAGATCACCAGCAGGATCATAATCAGCATCACCAGCAGCATCATCACCAGCAGGATCATCATCATCAGCAGCAGCAGCAGCAAGACCAGGATCAGGAGCAGCAGGGTAAGCACCAGCAGCAGGGTCAGCAAGACCAGGAGCACGAGCAGGACCAGGAGCACGAGCAGAACGAGCAGGACCAGCAGGACAGGAGCAGCTTCAGCAGAGTAAGCAGCAAAGCACCACTGCCAGGAGCAGCTCCAGCAGAAGCTCCAGCATTAGAATAGCGAGCCCAAGCAGCAGAAGCCCCAGCAGAAGATGAGTCAGGGCCAGGGGGCGGGGAGGGTGGCCCTGTCCCTTCTTGCCAGGGATGGCGGCAGTGTTCCTGAGGCTTGCGCTTCTTCCCCATGGTTGTGGGGTTGCTGGCTGGCAGGAAGGCTTGCAGGAAGGCTGGCAGGCACCAAGGCTGGCAGGAAGCCTGTTAGGAAGCCTGGCAGGAAGGCAGGCACCAAGGCTGGCAGACAGACTGGCTGGCAGGGAGGCTGGAAGCAGGCTGCCAGCAAGGCTGGAAGGGAGGCTGCCAGGGAGGCTGGAAGGGAGGCTGCCCAGGAGGCTGGCTGGAAGGCAGGCTGGCAGCAGGCTGGCAGGGAGGCTTGAAGCAGGCTGCCAGCAAGGCTGGCAGGGAGGCTGCCCAGGAGGCTGGGAAGGGTTGGCTGGCAGAAAGGCTGGCAGAAAGGCTGGAAGGCAGACATGCAGGCAAGAACTGGAGGTATGAAGCAGCAGGTCTTTCCTCGGAATGCTGGCCACGTGCGAGCTGCTTTCCTTATATCCGGGGGGGTTGTGTGCAATAAATCCCCCCCCGCATTCGCAATTAACTCCAGGCATCCGTTCTGCTTCCACTGTGCATCCGCTTTATCCGCTGTGCATCCGTTTCTGCGTCCATTTTTTCCGTTCCGCGTCCGCTTTGCTGTGAGACCCCCCGAAGCCCTGCATTCCCTCCCATCGCTTCCCATCCGCTGGGCTTCCGTTCCGCATCCGCTTTGCATCCACCTGCGTCCTCCCGCTCCTGTTATCCGCTTCAATTATGCAAATTTTTGGGCAGCGTGACACAGGCTTTAGTCTGAGATATATTTTTATTTATTTATTTGTTTGTTTGTTTGTTTGTCTAACACTTACAATATAATAGAAATAAAAATAAGTTTAAATACATGAAATAGGAACTAATAATTGGGGACAATAGGACATGGACGGTAGGCATGATTGTGCGCTTATACGCACCCCTTATATAGAGTCAAACGTTGCCTTAAATGAACAAAGACTGCATAAAATGAAGCAAAATTCCAGGAGATGTATTTCTTGGTAAGCTGTCAAAGTATAAGACATTGGTCAATCATTGAACAATGTTTCTTAAAACCAGCTTATTCTTCTGCCAATAGTCTAAGCTATCACTGAAATGGAATAATATTAAGGAGAATTATCGGTCAATAATTGTCAGTGTCAGTCTTACTCCCTTTGTTATGCATAGGTCCAATGATCGCTAGACCCCAGTCCTTAGGTATACAGCCAGTTTTGTCAATTGCTCTGAAGAGTGATATCAGTATAGTAGCACACCATGCTGCGTTACTTTTACTTATTTCAGGTGTAATAAAATCTGCATCTGGGGCTTCTCTGATTTAATTTGGGAAATTAGATCCATAAGCTCCTTGGGTTTTGCTAGTTGTCAAAAGAACAGCTTTTCCATGTTAATATATAGTCTCATTGAGCTATCTTTCTCTGATACAGGTAAAGGTCCCTGTACAGGTAGTCGTCAACAAATGACCACAGTTAAGCCCTAACCTTTCTTTGCTAAGCAAAACAGTTATTAAATGAACTGCACCACATTTTATGAGCTTTTTTGCCAATTCGTTAAGCAAATTGCTGTAGTTATTAAGTGAATCATGCAGTTGTTATGCGGATCTGGTATTCCCCATTGACTTTCCTTGTCGGAAGCCAACTGGAAAAGTTACAAATGGTGAACGCATGACTCGGGACATGCAACTGTCATAAATACATGTCATTTCCCAAGCACCCAATTTTTGATAACATGGCCATGGGGTTGCTGCGATGGTTCTAAGTGTGGAAACTGGTCATAAGCTGTTTTTTTCAGTGCCACTGTAACTTTGAACAGTCACTAAATTGTTCCTGTAGTGATTTTCTCACATTTCTGGCAAGTGTTATAGGCCAAGGCTAGGATATCCTGCAGTGATATGCCAGAAAAGAGAAGAATTGTTTGTTTTGATTGACTAAAAAGAAAAGTCCAGGATGCTTTCAGGTCCCTCAGTTTCTTTTGCCTAGTTAATTGCTTCTGGTTAAGGAGATTATGTGCTATTGTTTCTGGTTAAGGAGATTATGTGCTGTAATGTTGCTATTATTTGCCTCATATAGATTATAGTTAGCTAATTATTAATCTTTTCCTGGCTGCTTTGCAGTCCACATCAAACCATGGTTTTGAGGGATATGCAGACTGGTTATAGGTAAATAAATAATTCTGGCAACTAAAAAGACTGAATTCAGTATTTTAAATAATGTCAGGCAGAATATTATCAAAAGCACACTTGAACTAATAACACAGTTGGGTCATAAGAAATGAAGAGGGCACCCTTTTAGCAATCAATACCCAGGGGCAATACTTATTGTACATGCCCTGCAATTTAATAATAATTGTGCAAACTCTGTTTAAATGCCAGAAGACTATGCAAGAAATAAAAATGCTTTCTGGAGTTTTTCAGTATATGGAGTACCATTGTAAAAAAGTATTTTCACTAAGAGATATTTAGTTCAAAAACAAACATTTGATACAGAAGAATATCATATTCCAGTTTATCATGCTTTCATTATGCTTCTTTTTAGATTATGGGATGCAGAATACAGCATCATTTATTATAAAGGCATTTCAAAATAAATTGACATAAACAAAATAAATATTTCAGCTTTCATTTCAGAACAAATCTTTTGAAATGTTTTCCTATTTCATATATAATTGCTCATCTTTTCATCTCATTACATATGTATTGTATGCATAAACACATCTCATGTTATGTGCATATTGGTTTTCAAATTTTAGAGTGTGACTTTGTTGGCAGTCTTCTGTGCTTAGAAAACTATTTTACTGGGAAAAGAAGATTTGTAAAAAAAAAACCAGTCAGTAAACATCAGTTTTGAAAATTTTGACTAAATAATTTCAATGTATCCTACCAAGATAGCATTTTATATTTATTATTTAAGATAATAAGAGACTAACAACAGGTTGTACGATTCTCTTAATTAGAAGTCCTATGAAATCATCTATAAAATTATTCGATAAAATAGAGTGCTCAGTTTTACTGAGGAAACGTTACTTTTTGTGAGACTTATAAGAAAGCAGAAAGTATAATTAAGACAATCAGCAAATTACCAAAAAAAATATTTTATCTGTCTACTTTGATTTTCCATTTGAAAATCAACTTAAATAAGTAGCATCCTATCATTTTCTTGGAACAAAAATTTCTCTTGAGTTGCTACTCTTGTATGAAAAGCAATCATCAGGTTTATAATGGTTTTGCAGCTGTGTCTGGTTTGGGAAACGAATTCCCCCAAATGGATCTTGCATCAGTGTCTATCAGACATGAAAGTGTATCATAAGATATCATCTTGAAAATGTGTATGGATTTACACATTTAGGCTCAAGAATTCAGGGAGTTTTGGGCAGGCTGGGGGAGGAAATATCCAGGTATTTTTTGCTGAGCTGATGAGTGAGGGTTTTAGAAAAAGAAAAAGTATCATGACCATTATTATTTGTTGTTTGGAAAAGCTGACTGAGTAATAGCAATACAACTTAGACTTATATACCACTTCACACTGTTTTAGAGCACTCTCTAAGTGGTTTTACAGATTCAGCATATTGCTCCCAATAATTTGGATCTTCATTTTACTGGCCTTGGAAGGATGGAAGGCTGAGTCAGCCTTGAGCAGGTGAAAATTGAACTGCTGGCAGTCAGCAAAATCAGCATGCAATACTGCATTCTAAACACTGTGCCACCATAGTTCATGCTTCTGTTCAGAAGATCTATTTAATGTTTGGTTTCAGATTTAAATGAATCTTCCATTGGATTGAATTATTTTTCATCTGTGGGGGGGAGGGGTTGTGTGTATGTGGTTTTTTTTTTAATATTAAGTATGTTGCGCATGCACAGAAAGGTGGATTTCTTGTCACTATCCTGGATCAAAAAGTAATGGGTTTTTTTAAAAAAAACTTTTTTTACAAAACTTTGGGTTTGGGTTTTTTACAAAACTTTGGTACACAAACTGAGACAAAAGTCTTCCTTTGTATATTCTTTATAAATCCCATGTCACACCGCCCAACGGATGCAAAAAGGACACAGCGGACGAGCAAAATGTTCCATCCGTTGTTATCTGCTCTCACAAACTTGACGAAAGCGAAGATCATGATGGTGAGTTCATGATGGATGGTTTTGCCGCTCCCATGCCCACGAGAGCGGAATAGCATGGCGCAGAGACAGGCGCTACACATGAGCGGACTGAGCCAAAGTAAATGTTCACAGGTTCCGTTTTTATTTCGTGCGTGCGTCGCAAACGTCAGGGGCAGTTGAGAGTGATGGTGGCATACGATCGCGCAGAGCGGGAAGACGGGTAAATCGGGGGTAGCGGTACGCGCAAGTGGCCAGGACGGACAGACAGGGCGGATACACGACAGCGGATTGCGGAACGGAAGCCCAGCGGATGGGAGCGGATGGCAGCATCTGCAGGGCTTCGGGGGGCCTCAGCAAAGCGGACGCGGAACAGGATATAGCAGATGCAGAGCAGATGCCACAGCGGATGAAGCGGATGCACAGCGGAAGCCTAATGGATGCCTGGCGCATTAATTGCGCATGGCGGGGGATGCATTGCGTCAGCCCCGTGGATTATAGAGAAGCAGCTCGGAAGCATAGGTCGCCATTCAGAGGAAAGACCTGCTGCCCGGACGGATTGCGCTGCCTTGCCTGCCCTGCCTGCATGTCTGCTGCCGAGCCTTGCTGCAGCCTCCCTGCAGGCCTTGCTGCCAGCCAGTCTGCCGCCAACTTGCGTGCCTGCTTCCTGCCAGCCTTGGTTCATGTCTGCCTGCCTGCTAGCCTTCCTGACAGCCTTGGTGCAGGCTTCCTTGCCAGCCCTTGGTGCCTGCCTTGGTGCCAGCCTTCCTGCGCTTGGTGCCTTGCCTGCCAGCCTTGGTGCCAGCCTGCCTGCCAGCGCTTTGGTGCTGCCTCGCACCTGCCAGCTTTCTGCCAGCCTTGTTCCCTGCCAGCCTCCTGCACGAGCCAGCAACCCGCACAAACCATGTGGAACACAAGCAAGCCTCAGCCATCTGCTGCAACCTGGCAAGAGGGACAGGGCTGACCATCCCGCCCCCTGGCCCCTCACTCTGGTTCTCCTGGGGCTTCTGCAGCACGGGCTCGCTCTTCTGGGCTGGCGCTTACTGCTGCTTCTGCTTCTGGAGTGACTGAATGACAAGCACTCCAGCACAGGCCACTTCCACAGCACCTGAGACCCTTCACCCCTGAGACTGAGCGACCAAGAGGAGTGCCAGAGAGACTCATTTTTGTCTTATAGCTTGTTGTTAATAAAGTCTATTTTTGATTCACACAACTTGCTTTCAGTTCTTTTTAGTCAATAAAGTCTTGCTGCGAAAACTTTTAGAAATGGTTTAAGCCTTTGCATGCTTGTGGGATGGGTTAAGATACGCAGTGGGATGGGCAGGGGATACCTTTGGGATGGGTATGAGCTGTGGGATAGATAAACCTCCAGTGCAGCATAGTGGGACTGGTATGGTCCACCCTCCCAGCTGCCCACACCTTTGCCCTTTATTATATAAAATAATGTAATAATCATCCACACATGTCAACACAAACACAACTCTTTATTAAACGCCCTGTTCAATTGTAGGCCCCACCGAACATACATGCCCAATCTAATCCAGTGATGAGACAGGCTGAAGGAAGCATCCACTAAGCTTCTACCATCCTGTCTTGCCACTGCCACTGCTCCAGCTGGGGAGTTGCACAGGGTCTCAGGAGGTTGTGCTGCTTCTTCCCTTCACATGAGGCTCTGTTGGGGCCTTGCACAATGTTCCTCAGTGTCTATCAGGTTTCGCCCTTTGCCTCCATTCCCAGGCTCCATGTCCCCATTGTCTTGCTGGCGGTCCCACAAGCTCTGTCTCGTTAACACTGGGTAGCGGGGTGGCGCATGAGATTGTGCAGGATGCAGCAAGCTTCCATAATGCTCCTCACGGTCCTCTGTGGGCTATGCTGCATGGTGGTGAGAAGTACCTGGAACCTGTTGGCCAGGATGCCAAAGGCGTTGTCCACCACGCGCCTTGCCCTGGACGGCCTGTAGTTGAAGATCCTCTCTTTACGGGTGAGGAGTCTGGAGGTGTACGGGCTTCATGGATGTGTAGTTGGACGGAGAAGGCGTCATCCCCCACGATGAAGTAGGGCACATCTTGCGTGTCGTTGGGCAGGGGGTCTGGATCTGGGAAGCCCACGATGAAGGTTGCGTTCCAGCCCCTCCTTTGAGGACACTGCTCGTTGTATACCTGGGCATCTGAAGATGAGCCGTTGCCTGAAGCATCCGATGTACATGAACCTTGTAGTCAGCATCGACCATGGCGAAGAGGACGATGCTAAAGAAGCCCTTGGAGTTGAAAATAAGTGGACCCTGAGTTGGTGGAGATTTGCAGGCCACGTGCTTGCCATCTATGGCTCCAACGGTGTGGGGGAAGTTCCACTTCGTGATACCACTGCTCTGCAACTTTCTTCATCCTTCTTCAGTGAGGGGTACTGGAGGAGCTTCCTTCTTGTATTCTCGATGATGGCGCTGCACCAGTTCTCTGACCACGAAAATGCTGGATGGCGGTGTTGGATGGCACCCCTCCAGCCGTACTGCATGCTCCTGTAGGTGGTCCCGGGAGGCCAGGTGGCGCAGAGGTGAGTGCACCCTTGAGCCCAGGTTCCAGGCGGGGCGGAATTGGTGCTCTGCTTGGTCACCTGGGTGTCAGGCGCTGCACAAGTTCGTCAAAACATGGCTGGAGGCATCCTATATGAAGTTCTGGAATGCCTGAGTGTCTTGCGTTCCTGAGCTCCACCATCAAGCTTGTTGTACAGTCCGTCCTCTGCTCTTCTGGCGAACCATCTTCAGACCCAGACTCTTTTTTTGGCTGCCTCTTTTTCTTCTCGCAGTAGAGTTCACAGAGCCTGCAGATGACTTTGCACTGTTGCAGAACAATGGTGGGCTGCCGAAAGGACTTTGTTACAAGCCACGGTGGACATGACTGGATGCTGTGGAAGAGGAAGAGTCAGAATGAAGGCTGCAGAGGTCTGCACAACTGGGCTGCTGGTCTGAAAGTGAGATGCAGAATGAGTTGCTCCCCCCTTTTTATGGAAAATATAGGTTTCCGCTAGGGCATCCTCTTGGGATCCTCTAGGCATCCTCTAGGACATCCTTAATATCCGAGATAGGTCCCTCTGCGAACGTTTTTTCCGTTTTATAAATGCCTTTGGTTTCCGTGCTGCATCCATTCTGCATCCGTTCTGCGTCCGTTTCCGCTTCCTCCCTGCGTCCGGGCGGATGCGAGTTGCGCGAGTATGCGTAGCGGATGCCTTGCGGATATAGTGGAATGTTGTAACGGATGCGTAGTGGAATGCAGACGGACGAATTGGATACATTTTCCGCGCAAAAGTATTTGGGCAGCCCAAAACTTTTGGAGCGGATGAAATGTCCATAAATGGGTGCTGGACGGATTAGAGAGGAAGCCAGATGGAGGCAGTTGAGTATCAAATCGGCGTTTTCCAACGGATGGCAAGCTTTTTTGTCCGTTTTACATCCTCTTTGCATCCGTTGGTTCAGTGAGACATGGGCTTTAGTTCTTTAACAAGAATTTCCAAGTCAAAAGATATGACTTCACTGATGGGATTTCCACCTGATATTCAGCCAGGAGCCAATAGGAGCCTTTAAGATTCAAAAACATTAGACTCAAACCAGGATAAAATGGTAATCAGGAGAAAGATAGACTCTTCCAACTCCCCTTGATTTGGAAGAGACATCAAGAAGGGTAGCAGACAGATGCAAACATTTGAGAACATTTCTATTCATTAACTTGGAAAACCAAACAAGTGACCAATTTTTAAGAATATGACAGTGAGAGCATTGTTTCTACTCACTTCTATTATTCCTGTCTATTTAGAAGAGAGTTTATACTATTTTCTTGGATTGTTATATATAGAAATATAAATAAAAGACTAACAAGAGTGATTACAATATAATGAAGCAATTCATAAAGTTTTCTAAGTAACTTCTAATATGTGGGGGGAACTTGCAGTACAAAGCTTGCTAAATTACACACACAAATTACACACACTTCTCTGTATGATAGAGATATTTCTTTCACATGTAAGGGGAAAGAGTTCTACACCACTGTCTTTATGCCCATTTTTCACAATGTCAGTAACTGATCTTTCAAGACTACACACTTCTCCAAAGCATACTTTTTGAAAGTTAATTTAAGAACTATTCTACTTTTAATTTTTTCCCTTTGATCCTATTCATCATTAATTCTGGGAAAGTTTCTTTTTTACTCACCCAGGAATACTTTGACATGGAAATATTTCATAGGGTGACATTTATCAAAAATTTGGAGAAGAATATGAAAATACCAACAAAATAATACATTTACTTCATTTTCACTTAATTCCAGATGCAGCTGAATTACTTTAGCTCTGGTTTCTTCCAGATGAAGTTTGTATTACTATAAAGCTTGATATCCTTGAAAGAGAAGGAAACCTGCATACCTTTGGTCTTTGGTTGCAAAAAAAAAATCAAGTCAATCAATTAATTAGTTGGCCGATTTTTAGGAAATAATTAAAAATAATCCACAGTGCAAATTATCAAAACAATACTTTAGGAAATGCTTATTTTTCTCAGTGATTTAGGATAACAGAAATTCTTTCAGTTCTATTTAGCTAATCACTTGATATGTGATAGCTTGAAAGTGACAAAGTCCCATCTTCTGATCTCTCAGGCCTTGAGAGTCAGCCAAGAAATCTAAAGATAATTACCACAAGTTCATTTCAAATAAAGTATACAATTAAGTGTACAAGGTTTCTTGCTTTAATAGGGTTTTAGTTCATAAGGAAATATACTTGCATTCAAGTACAAGATGTAGGTAGTCCTTTGTCCATTCTCAAGACCTCATGTACTTAGCCAAATGTCTGAAGAATGCTCTGGTCATTATAAAAATTATGAAAGAGCTGTAGCTAATTTTCTTGGTTTCCTTTTCATTCCCCATCCCTTTTTTCTTCTGTCTCCTGTCCTTTTAGGTTGTAATCTGTGGCCAGTCAAGATGTACTGGCTTTTTATATTATTAAAGAAGTTACTTTCTGTTCTAGAAGTTCAGGCTGGTGAGATCACTCTTGGAAGAACATTCTTCCTTGGAGAATCCCACATAACATATCTGAAATGGTCTGAAACTAGTAATAACTAATGAAATTTAATGAAGAGCTAGCCAAGTAACTCCACGTGAGTAGCATGAGATTATGATGAGAGAAAGAGCAATCTTTGTCAAATCTGTATTCTCTGAAGCTGTGTCTTCCGAAGAACTCCAAAAATATTTGTCGGCTGTTTATTCCCAAAATTTAATTCTTTCTCTCTGTTTCAGATATTCTTTTCCTCTATGGAACATAGCATGCCTGGGGAGGTGAAGGGTGTGAGGAGGAGAGATTTTTACGGAGAAGGTCTTCCATGTTTAATAAGCCAGTGTGGTCGCCTAGAGCTATTCTATATAATAACAACTTTAATCAGTTACCCAAAATTTATAAAGCCAGAAAACTAGTTCAAATCAGTTTAAAACAAAGATGTAATCGTTTGTTTTTCCAAAATGTAATTCAGCTAAACGACTACTATAGTAGGTTCGATATATAGCTATGTAGCACTTTTGTCACTTGGCTGTGCATGGGACTCTTCATTTCATATACCCAGCAGACAGAAATCTGTATTCATTGGAATTATTGTAGGCATGAATTGCTTCTTGGGGGCTTGGCAGAGTGGGAAAATACATTTAATTCGATATATTGTTTTTCATCAGACTATGTTGCATTATGTGCAATGTGATTGGAGTTATGATTTGAGGTTAGTAACTAAGGAAATAGAGAACTCTTCAATCTGTCATTCAAGCCAGCACAAATTGATTGGTAAAACACAACAGTATTTTATGATGATTCATTTCAGAATTAAGGCATGGGGGCAAATTTTGCTGTTTAAGGGAGGGATGCATTATATGAGTTAAAATGTAGTTTGCAGTGGCAAAGCTCTTTTTTGCCTTGATCTATCCTGAATATGTATGTAGCTGATACAAAAACACAAGATAATTAGAAACCTGTAAATTCCATAACATTCTGGATAAGATGTATGTAGTTTTATTATCATGCAAGAGGTGTTACCCAATAAGTACTAGCAACTGAAATAAATAAATAAACAAATAAACAAATAAATAAATTAGCTTTTTATTGTGTCAATTCTTGTTATGAAATTACTTGGTTTCGTAATAATAATTATATTTATTTCAGCTGATAGCACTTAATCACCATTGGTTACATTATAAAATTTGAACTATTATCCATAATAAAGAATTTGTTTTATTTTCTTCCCATTTCCACTTTCATGAGAGCAAAATGTTTATCTATCCTAGTAAAGCAACTGTTTTAGTTTGTTGGTTTTAAAAAAAAGCCTATTATGCAAAGCTCTGTTTTCTTATCATTTTCATGGTAATGTAACAAATCACATATTGCTTTAGTTGTGGCTCTTTGCAAATTGCACCCAGTTAGAATGATAATGATTTAGGTAATCTCTCTCAATAATATATAATATTGAATAGGATCTTTAAAGAGTTCAAAGAACAAAATAATAGAAGGATTTGTGTTTTTTAACTCATTAAACTTACAGCAGAATTTGGTTTGTGTTATTAAATCTAAAAGATTAAATTACAAATATACATATCATTTTCACAATTATGCATATAGCAAATGTTTTATTTTAGTGCATGCTATAATGGACAATTTAAATTACAATGTTTGTCAAGTTCTCATTTTTGTTTCAGAATGGAATATTAATTATGCTCTTAAATATGAGAGGTAAATAAAATGAGCATTCACTGGCTGCCTACGGGTAAATTGCAGATTACTGACAATGTGACATGGTGTGTTAAATGTTAGCTTTGTCAAACAAATTTAGAGGAACCGTTCAACTATTAGCTTCCTGTTGTTCGCAGGGCATTTTTGTGGAGCATGGCTGATCCAAGCAGCAGGAATGCTGCACCATATGGAACACTAACAAAGCTAAATTGAAAAAGTGAGATGAATGAGGAGATAACACAGACACACTCAATTAGTTCATAACTGTCTATTAACTTCTGCCAGTGGCTTTGAATAAACAATAGATTAACCACTACACGGTTTTCTTTTGCGAAGCTGTGGTAGTATCTTTTTCTCAGAGACATTTTTCTCAGAGCTGTTTTATACAACATGGCTGTTATATAGTTGTTATTAGAAACTAACTTCAGTTGGGTCATGTTAGGTCTGTAGCTGATTTTTATTTGATTTTATTTCTCTTTCACTGCTGTTATCTCAGGCTTTTTCCAAGGCAGCTGGGATGAAGTGGGAGAGAAATAGCTAGAGAGGAAAGGGAGAAGTAGACATGTACTATGTCTTCTGATCTTTTCCAGACAATTCCTCTTTCAGTTTCCCATTGCATCTTATTCCACTGCTCATTATTGGGTTGGTATGAAAGAGCAATAATCCCAGAAGTGTTTAATTGAGAATGCTACAGGTAGTCCTTGACTTACAACCATTCATTTAGTGACTGTTCAAAGTTACAACAGCACTGAAAAAAGTGACTTATGACCTGTCTTTGCCCTTATGACCATTGCAGCTTCCCCAAAGTCATGTGATCATAATTAGGGTGCTTGACAATGGTTGCAGTATCCCAGAATGTCATGTGACATTCCCCGTTGGCTTCCAACAAGCAACATCAGTGGGACAAGCTGGATTCCCTTAATGACCATGTGATTCCTTTAACAAATTTTACTCATCAATCAGCCAAGGTTGGAGACTCCTGCTCCAAAGTACCATTCAACATTGTTTGAATCCTAAAGTTTAGGAAAAAGGAATGGAAAGGCCTGGAGGTTCTCTCCCCATTTCTAGGCTCTATGCAAATATAGATGATGGCATGACAGACATTGCCGGTTGGATATTAAGCTGTTTGCTTTTGGAGACAGAATGTACCAAGAGCAATTGAATGACTGCTACATATGGCATATCAAGCCTAGTGTTGGCCAAAAGGTAGTTAAATTATTTTTGTCATGCTGTCAGCAGGCTGATTGCTTTGTGGTCTTTTAAGTTATGAGAGTTGCTATCATAAACAATATCATGAACAGAAGGGTTAGTCTTTTGTCTCTAATCTGCAGTCATGATTTACATACTGTGTATCTCCACTTTTTTGCTCATTTTATCTGACATACTTTTTTGGACCTTGTATATTGATTTAAACCATGATAGTAGTCTGAGATTTCTTGATTATTGTGTTACTGTGAGATGTTTTTATTAGACTTATGAATTTGCAACTACTTCTATTATAGCAAGATTCTGCTTCTTAATATCTTTGAAAAATATACTGTAGCTCACTGGCATTATTTTCTATCCCTAAAATTGTAGCAAATATTAACTCAATGTAAATGGAAATACTAAGAATTACTATGAAACCTATTCCTGTATAGTCTTCTCCAAGTTCTATCTTAAGACTAAAAAGATCTTAGAAACTTAGAAAACTGAGGACAGAAAAAGACCCAGTAGTCCCTTGAGTCTGTCCTTTGTGGGGGGTGGGAGGTATTTACTTTTGTTCTTCTGGTTTTCTTTCTTTTTCTCTTTGTCTCCCCATCTCTCTTTCTTTCTGTCTTATTCATTAATTTTGATTTGTTATTTTATTTTTAAATTTTGTCAAATGATAGACATGTGTTTATCCCAAACAAGTTTGAATTGATGGATTCTTTTCCCCAAGTGCATGATCTTAAATTTAAAAACTGCATTTATTATCGAAAAGGCTAAAGTGAGGCACAGTAAAAGATAACATAATTCCTATTTTTATAGTGTGGGAAAGTTTAATTTTAAAATGTAAAGATTAAAAAATGTTGTGGTACTTCCCAAACCTATTTCATCATTGTTGTAGCAAAATAATAATTGTTCTTCTTTGGAAACCATCTGTTTCAAGCCTTATTTAGGAATGAATCTTCATTAATTCGATACCTAGTTCACTGTATATAGATGAGCGTATACTATTCTGTAGCTCCTCCCAAAAAAAAACTATATTTGTTACACAGCATTTATACAATAAATTAACTGATAACATGTAAATGTGTTTATATTCATATCAGGATACTTCCACACAGGTGTTTCCTTTTCTTGATCCTTCCAAAGTAATTTGAAAATGGATGTTTCAGGAAATGTTATATTTCATTGTAAAGCAGCCTTTTGAAATCAGATATGAAGTGCTAGGCAGCCCTAATAAGCTGTGAAAATCAAACTAGCTGGCTTATAACAGTGATTGTGAAACTGACTTGAAGCTGATTAGCAATTAGTTTGCTGAAAAAGTTTGTCAAATCTACTCTAGCTGGGGGAATAGGCATTTTTTCCCAGTATATTTTTGGCAGCTTATTTTTTTGTTGTTGTTACTTTACACATGGACAAACACATTTTTTGAATCTTCAGAGGAATTTTTTCTTCTTTCTTCCTGATTAGATCAAAACTCAGCACCAAGACAGAACCCCATATCTTAGAAATGTTTATTTTTAAAAGCTACCTATTGGAATGTTAGACATTAACCTGACATGAAAATATTTAGTTGTGGTGACACTTTAAGAGATATTACAGATAGCCCTCAAATTACAATCATTTGTTCAGTAACATTCAAAGTGGATGCTGAAGAAGGGACTCACAACTGGTTTTCAAAATTCTGGCTGTTGCAGTGCCCCTGTTGTCATGTGAACAAAATTTGAGCACTTATGACCATTTGCAATGTCCTGTGGTCACATGATCACCATTTGTGATCTTCCTCCTGGCTTCCCACAATGTCAATTGGGAACTTGGAAGGTAAGATCTCAACTCATTCGGGTAAGTCTTTCCCATGCCTTTCTTTGCTCGCACTCATTCGAACTCACTATGCTCTCTTTTTCCCCTTCATTCGCATACAACTGGCTCACATGCACCTTGCACCCCCTTTCCCAGGCCTCCATGCATTCACACAAACCCCTTCCTGGGCCTCCATGTGTCCCCCATTCTTCTTTCCAAGCCTTCCTCTATTCACACATGCCCCACATCTGTGTGCACTCTCCCTGTGTTCATGCACGCCATGTACCTTCCTTCCCAGACTTCTCTGTACTCTCATACATCCTTCACCCACTTCCTAAGTCATCTTATGGTCACACACAAATCATGCTTCCTTCTGTATCCTCCCTCTGCTGATGCCATACTGCAGTACACACACCCCTTGTCCAACCTGTGCACAGCCTGTACCAGGAGGGCCTTCCTCCTCTCCCTCGTTCCTTACTTAGAATTCCTGATGCTTCCCATTTAATGACCTGCATGTCTTGACATCTGGGACTGCCTGGATTGCTATCACTAAGTGATGCAGTCACATGTCATTGCATTTTATGACTGCATCACTTAGCAACAGCAGTCCTGGTTCCAATTGCTGTCATACTCAAGGATTGCCTGTACTCTAATCCTGAGTACTGAGTACTGAAATGTTATCACAATACGTGTTACAGTGTTTTGAGTTCTTGATTGAAATGAGGATCTTCAATGGGCTTTGGTTTTTTTACAAGAAAGCCCTTCTGGCTGTGTTTGAACTAGCTTTAAAGCTTACTAGCTTCTGCTATTTAACTTTATGGAAGTTTTAAAAGGAATTGACATTGGCAGCTCATTACTTCTTTCGTTTTTTTCAGGTTCTGCAACTAAAAACTTGGCTTGAATATGAAAGGGACTCTTAATTATTTAATTATTAGTATTTTCCTTCCTCAGGTCATAATTAGTCTCAAGATGATGTTACTAGAATATGTCTATATGGAAAACCAGTTGAAAAATATTATGTCTGTATTATCAGTTGTCATATATTAACTCAGTAGTCCCAAAATCGATCTCAGTGTTGCCCATATACTCACTATTTACTATGCTTTTGTGATATCCCAAAAATACAGAATGGAAAGCTTATCAAATATCAGATAAGATTTTTAAATAAGGGGAAAAATTATCCTCTCTAACAGGAAAAATACACTAATGTTGAAATAATATTTTCTTCTTTTTATATTAAATAGATTTTTTTATTACTATGGTGCAGCAGCATCTAGAGTGTGCTTACTGCGTTATAACTTGAAATTAAGTGTTATGAGCTCATAGAGCAACTGTAGATATTCTGGGGTAATATATAAACATGTTATATATGTCTTAATTAAGTAGCAGAGAATATAGAGAGAGTAAATTTACATTATCATTCAGACTTACATAGTCTTACATTATCATTCAGTTGAAGAACAAACTAGTATCATTCAAATTAATGCTTTCATATATATGATTATACCATTAGGTTCAGTTTCTGGCCAAATTGTATACCTTAACCTGGAACAGGCCCTTTGAAAGGAGCAGCTGAAAGAAACATCTGTTGTAGGATTTACATTTATGTTTACTTATGACTTGGGTAAAGAAATGAAGTGAATTCAAATAATAATGAATGCAAATTACAACCCAACCCTTAGTTCCCCTGATTTTTAAAGAAACATACATTTTTTGTACTTTCTAAATGGTTGCAATATCTTCAAGATATATTCAGCTCAACCATTCTGCACGCTTTATATTTGATGAGTACATGTTTTTAAAATGTCATATATATATATATATATATATATATATATGTATGTTATATATATATTTATATATGTAATATAAAAATTACCTCTTGTAATTTCTGTGTTGTTATTTTAAACAAGAAGAGCAAATTTAGATTCCAAGGGGTATTTTTATTTTTAACTGTCTAGTAATTGGTCTTGTCAATCATATAATGACCCTGAAACCTATCTTTATTTTTGTCATTTTTGAGATACTCTGACTATAGAGGCTGTACAATATAATAAGCTATCTTGAACTATATGAAGCTGCTTACCAGAGCCTTTGGAGAGAATCATCTTTGAAAGATCAAAATATAATAGATAAAGAACTCTGAAAGAACATAGAATGGGGAATTGTTATTGGTTTTTGCAGTTTCATAATAAAATAGACAGCTAAACTTCTTTCCACATTCAGTGAATGTCTGGAGTGTGAAAAAAGAAATTGGGTCAGTTGTTCCCACTTTTGGTTGGGTTTAAAGATACTCAATATACTGACATGCATCAGACATCTTGCTAAATGTACTAAACTTGTTTATTTGGATCTGTTCCTAAGTTTAAACTTTCCAAAGAAAATTATATGATCATTACATAGAAGAAAATGAATAATAGTTGCAATTCTAAGCCCTGCTTTGTATATTCATACAAAGGTGGAGGTTCGATTCTCACTATAATTACTAAGACCACAGAAAGAACATTATTTCCTCTTAACCCATACTTGAAATATTTGAGTAGACACATGAGGGATATTTTTTATTTATTTATTTTTGTCAATTGCTTACAAGATAATAGGTATAAGTAAAAACATAGTTATGAATTTACTACTTTTATATTTATATTTACTATTTATATATTTATATAGCTATGAATTTATGAATTTCTGCAAGGCAGAAATTTATAATATAGAAAGTGGAAAATCAGTTTATGAGCAATACATCATAGCTGTGAGGTGGAAGCAGATAAAACCACCAAAAGATTCGTTGATCCAAGGAAAACAAGGTTTTATTCATGTGTCTGCAGNATACAAGGGCTTGGCTCACATTCTTTCTGTTTTCAAATTGACACATATATTTCGAAGGTTCATACTAGCTCCCTATCAAGCAAAAGTAGTTACACGGTTTCTGACATCGTAGTGCTTTATTACAATTCCCCATTGTTCTAGCCTTATCTTGTTTTTTTTCTCTTGTACACAAACTGGAACACTTTCTTATTTAGCAGAGCTCTGAGTTTGAGACACACTTCCTTATTTAATTCAATGGGTCATCCAACATGACTTCGGTTCTGCTCACATAGCTGAGAAAGAGAACCTGTGGTTTAAATACAATATATGCTTTGGGTGGAGAACATATTTGGATTCCAGAACCTTCAATTAAAAGGGAACCATTGTTCCCTTGTATTGTCTCCATCAAGGTAACATTTGGCCTTGAGTGAGAACACTTGATAGATCCATCCTCCATGAATGCCTCCAAACCACTCTCAAAATCCTCCAAATTAATGATTATCGTTATTTCTGCTTCTAAAGTTTAGTGCTGTTTCCCATGTAAGAAAGATAAGAGAAATTCAGTTTATCAATTGTGCAAACATATCTGTATAATACCATTTGATGATTGATAGTTCTCATAGTCTTCCCCTGAAACACTGTCATTGTGTTCAGTAAAATTTCATTCTACTGTTACTGGTGCTCTGAAACATACCATTAAAAACTGATCAGACTGATATGATATATAAATCTTACAAATAAATCAACCTTCAGCTCCAAGGTTCTTCAGAGCATTGAACATGCTTTAATTTTCAGAAACTGCTCCACCAAATCATAATGTTAATGTGGTAGAAGAAGAAACAGACTTGAGTCTTAAATATTTTCGGACTGGTAGTAAGGATTTTATACAGCTTTGTGGGGGAGGGGTGTTCTGTTTTACGTTCAGAGTTGTTCTCTTAATATAACTGAACAGATTTTTCTCATCTTGGCAGCCTAAGCTGTCAGTCTACCAAAGCAGTGTTCTGCAATAAATCTTAGCCCCTCAGCTTCACACAACTTAACTTGGCTACGAGACTCAAACTTGTCTGTCAGACACATAATACAGCACAACTAGATAAGAAATGTTATTTAATTTTTGACAAAGTTTTTATTTTTACAACAAACATACAAACAAAACATAAAAACATAAAACCCTTTTTCAATTATATACATACAGTGTGTCAGTTGGTTACAATCTTTTGTGCTATCCTTTTTTTACCATTACTCACAAGTTATAATAAATTCTCACCTTATCAATCTAGCTTGTGCTTATGTAATATCAATCTTCAAACATTCATTTTGACTAAACTATTTTTCCTCACTTTATACAAGATATTCTAATTTTTCATTATGATTTAATCTTATACATTCATCCAATGGTTATATATTTTGTATTGTATTCTACATCAATCTATTCTTTTATTGTAAGGCTTACTAATCTATTTCTTTACCATGTCTTTTATCTAACCATTGATATAAATAAATCCCATATCATATAAAATTGTTTATCCTCTTGTTCTCTAATTCCAATGTCAATTTACTCATTTCAGCACAGGTCCATGATTTTTCTTAATAATTTCCTCCTGCGTAGGTATTTTTTCATTTTTTCTAATTCTTAGCAAAATACAATTCTAGCCGCTGTTAAACATTTGCCAGTAAAATATTTAAATTCTTTACAATCAATTCGGTCTTTTACAATCCGGTAACACTTCCTAATAAAAATATATCAGGTTTAAAAATCTATGTGTTGTTTTGTCATTTTTTCCAACCATGTGTGGATTATATTCAATATCTTTTTTGCATCCGAGCATGTCCACCACATATGGTAATATGAACATCTCATGAATATCTGATGGTATTTCCAACATTTATCTGATTTTATTCTTGAACATTCTCACAATTTTCTCGTCGGGGGTAATTGCCAACCTGTAAAACATCTTATACAAATTTTCTTTATGTGCATTTGACATTGTCATTTTAATCATCTTGAGACCCAATTTTTGCCATTTAATCTAAATCCCATATCCAAAAATTTTCCCGCCACATAATCATTGTTTCTTTTACTTGTTCTTTCCTCTAATTTAAACTCTAGTAAAATGTCCATAGAGCTTTTTATTACTTTTTTCATCAGTACCTGTCAAATTTTTTCTAAATCAGTCAAGCTTATCCAGATACCTTCTGTTTTTAACATCCTTATCAAAATCTAGATTGTATTTGCAAATATGAAAACCAATTCATTTTACAACCTTGTTCTTCCAACACTTGCATAGATTTAAGTTCATCCTTTTCATTCAGTATCTCACCATAATCTAACTGCTTGTTCCTTTTCATATATTATTGGATAGGAGAAAGTTTTCAATAGTAGATAACCATAGTGGAATTTTTAAATAATATTGGTTTTTTATCTTCTCCCAGTTAGAAACAATGCTTCTCGGAATATAATGTCTTCTAAAATACCGCTGCGTTTTAGTTCCCTTATACCAGAGGAAGGCATGCCACACTAACAGCAAGTCATGTCCTTCTTAAATTCAAAAGTCTATTATTCTTTAGTGTTATCCCACTCCTTTACCACATCAGACTCATTGCTTGGTAGTATAATTTCCAATTGGGCAAAGCAAATCCTCCTCTTATTCTTGCATCTTGTAGTCCCTTTTCTTGTATCTATAAAGTCTGTTAACTCTCCATTTATTATAACCTTTTGCAGTTTGTTTTTGATATATTGGTTTCTATGGCTTGAGTGATATTTTTACCAAAGCCGCATTTGGGTCCTAACTGTAACAGGCATAAAATGCCAATTCACATTATCAAAGGCTTTTGTGTGCATCTAAAAACATCAGAGTCCATTTTGTTTTTTTGGGACGTGCCTCATAGTTTTTCCAGTGTATCTAAAAATTATTCTCATGTTATCTTTAATCTGTCTCTTCAGCAGAAATCCATTTTGATCAAGGTGAATAAAATTGTTAAGTATCTTTTCAGTCTTTCTGCCACAATTGAAGGCAAAAATTCTATAGTCCTGAATTTAATAGTGATATTGGTCTGCAGTTTTTAACTTGCTTGTGGGTCTGTGTCCTCCTTCGGTACAGAGTGTGATATATGCTTCTGACCATGTATTCTCTTCTTTGTCATAACTTCATTCATAACTTCTAATAAGTGAAGATTTCAATGTTTCCTGGAATGTCTTATAAAATTCCAGCTGGCAAACCTTCCAGACCTGATGGCTTTCCCAATGTTTTTGCTTTTTTAAAGCTTCTGTTTAATTTCAATCAGTGTTGTGTTACTTTCTAAACATTATTTCAATATCTTTGGGTATCTGAGGCAAATTTGCTGCCTGTAAGTATTGTTGAATTCTTTCTTCCTGAACATTCTCTGATGGTACAAGTTTTCCATAATAATCTTTGATAATTTGTTCTTTCTGCATTTCGATCGCATACATGTCCTTGTTCATTTATCAATTGATTTATCCTTTCTTGAGTCTCTTTCCTTTCTCAGTTTATATGCGAACCATCTGCTTTGGTTTGTCTGCATCTTCAAAATAGTTTCTGGCTTTAGCAATTTTTATATTTTTGTGCTATTTCTTCTTTTTCCCATTGCCCGCATTTTATGTTTAGTTAGTGTCCATTTTAAATTATAATGTCCTTTTTTGTGGAAATATTCTGTAGTTCTTTTTTCTAACTTCTTGTAGTTATCTTCCAATATTTTTTTAAAAAAAAATCTGTTTTATATTTCTTTTTATTGTATAAACCTTCATCGTGTCCCAGAGTTCTGTAATTGATGTATTCTCTTTTGTGGTTTTCTTTAAAGAAAAAAGTCAATTCTCTCTCAATTTTCTGTTTAAAGTCTTTTTTCTTTAATATCGTATTATTAAAGTCCATCTAGATCTCTTTTTTTATCCCTTTCCATACAAGTGTCATTGGATTGTGATCTGCACAGGTACTTGCTTCTATTTCAATGTCTTGTATGTTAGAAAGCAATTCTGTTGACATCTATATCATATCTGTTCTAGACCATGATGCATGTCTATTTGAATAAAAGGTATATTGTTTATTTTCCACATTTCTCTCTCTCCATGCATCTTTTAGATTTATCTCATTACCATTCGAAAGAAGGATTTTGGCAATGTCTTTCTAGCTTTCTTTGCTGTTTTTTGTGTTTTATAGTCCAATTTGTCTTTATTATACCATTAAAATCTCCCATCAGACAGATATTAGCATAGTCAAGTTCAATTATTATGTTATGTAATTTCCTGTAAAAATCTTCTTGTTATCATTTGGAGCATAAATAACTATTAAAAGTATCTTTAGATTATTGTTCATTATCTCCACCATCAAAATCCTTCCATCATCATCTGTATATATTTGTTCTGCAGGGATTGTATCTCTAATGTATAACACCACTCCTCTCTTTTTACGCTGTGCCAACACTGTAAATAATTTCCCTAATTTTTGTTGTTTCAATGTATATCATGTTATTTTTTTAAATGTACTTCTTGTAGACAGATTGTATCAAATTTATTTCTCTTAATTATGAAAAATATTTTTCTTCTTTTTAGTAACTGAATAAAATCCATTTATATTAATTGTAATCAGTTTTTCTCATCCATTTTAGACTTTATAAGACGGATTTGTTGCTTCTAGTAGATCTTGGGTTCTCATTGCTCTATGGGTACATACACCACCTATGGCTCCTTCTTCTTTTTCAATTACTGCTAACAATTTCCTCTTGAAATTCAATTAACAACTCTTCTTTTCTGTATCTTCCTCCCTTCCTCTGAAATATTCCAGATAGATAGCTCAGCTTTTTTCAACTGTATCCAATTCTGTGTCTTTGTCCTGCCAGGTAAACATGAGACCTTCTGGTGTCAGCCATCTGTCATTTATTTCCTCCGCTTAAGTAACTCTTTGGTCAGGAATAAATATTCTTTCTTATCTTCTCTCACTTTTGCTCGGTACCGTGTTCAGTACCACTATTTCTATATTGACTTTGTGTTTTTTCTCTTGCCTCCTGCAGTATTTGTGATTTTATTTTTTCTTAGTAAATCTGAATATGAAAATTCCTCTTGGCAGTTTAATTTTCTCATCACATATCTTGTATAGACACGAAAAAACCCTTCATCCACTTCCATTCATTATCTTCTCTTTAGCTACCTCTAATCGCTTCTGCCAGGATTTCTGTCATCATTTCAGCAAGGTTTTCATCCTTTTCTTCTTCTATAATTTTGAAATCTAAGATATAATTCTGATCAATCAATTTTCCATCCCAATGATGCAGAGATCTGCCCTTGTCTCTTTCCACTTTCACTCAATCCCATATCTCCAATCTTCTTATCTCTTTGTATATCTTGTTCTTCAATTTTCTTGATTCTGTCCTCATATTGCATCATCATCTGTTGAATATTTTCAATTTTCTCATCTGTCTTTTTCAGTTCTTTGCTCAATATTCTCCGTTCTCTTTCAATATTATCTGTTTTTACTTGTAACTTTTGAATTCCTTGTATAATCATCTGCAGTGTCACTTCTTTCTCCTTGTTGTAACATCACCTGCATTGATGGTTGTCCTCCAGGTGTTAAGGAGGAAGAAGTCAGGATTGAAAGAAGCTGAGGCTGGTATCTTTCTGCTCATCTTAGAATACTTAATAGGAAAATTGAGCAGAAAAAGCAAGAGCAGCCAACTGCCTCTCCAATTAAAAAAAAAGTAAAAGCAAAAAATAAAAATAAAAAAAGGAAAGGGAAAAATATTCAGGCAACTCGAATACTTTAATCTAATTGGTTCCAATTATGTAGAAAAAAGGAAAAAAATGTAAAATGGAAAAGGATGAAAAAATAAAAAAATTAGGAAAAAATTTAAAAAGACAGAAAACTTGCTTAAAAAAAAGTAGAACAAAGGGAGGAGGGAAAGGAAAAAAGTAGTCTTATTTCTGCATCAAAGGACTCAAGTCCAAATATAAAACTCCAACTGGGAGGGGGCGATTAGAAAAAAAGGGAAAGAGAAAATGCAATTCTGTCAGTAAGCAAAGCCACTTTCACTAAATATTCGAGGCTCTTTATCAAATTCAAAAACAAAATTTCCAGTTCTCTTTTCAAGATCACTTCAATCTTCTTTCTTCAATTTCAAAATCCAGACTCCAGCTATCTAAAATTTCACAGAAGAGCAGACCTGCAACAGAAGAGCACCTGCAAACAATCTACATGCTCTTCCCACTATCTTTTCAATGAAAAGCAGAGTCCTTGAATGTAACACCACATGTATCAACAAGAAAGAAAGGAAAACAATGTATCCAATCCTCCAGGTGGCAGAGCTACTTATTTCTCTTTCCTTTCCCCTCTAATGTTAAGACCAGGAATAAAAAAATAAAAAGAGTCTAAAATTATTAAAGAGAAGAAACAAGAGAAAAAAAAACTTTTCCAAAAAGTTATTTTGAAAGGAAACAATTAAAATTAAAAAGGAAAGACCAGTCCAGTTTAAAAATTGAAAAGTTTACACAAAAATCCAAAGTTCTAATAAAAAGAAGAAAAACCTTCAGATTTAATTTGTGCTTAATCTTGCCACTTGAGCACTTTTATCTTAACTTTTAAATTTATTTTTTAGTCTTTTACAGTGTTTTGTCCAGAAAAAAATAAGTAGAAAATTCTCTCACCAAACTGACACACTTTCTTTCCAGCTTTCTTCCATTCCGGAGCTGTCACAGCTTCAGCAGCTTTTATGGCTGCCTCTCTGCCACAGGAAAAAAGGGCTTTTCCTTGATCTACCAGGGACTTTGCGATGTCCCTGGGATCAACAGGATGTGCCCTCCTGTCACCGTCTCTACAGGAAGGTTTAGGTCCGTTGGGACTGTCTTGCAACAGAAATATCAGCAGCGATCTTAGAGTTTCAAGATTGCATGCTGTACCGCCGCGATGCCAGCTCTGCCCTCCTTCCTATTAGAACTAAGCCTATTGAACATTATCTATCCTCAAGACAGCTGTGACAGTACAGTTTACCAACAACTATTTTAACTCACTGTTTCTTTTTCCTACTTTCCCCATAATTCAATGGGTTTTTTTGCCCTGAACTTAACAACAGTTCTACTAATTTAACAATCGCAGTGATTCACTTAACAAATGTGACAAGAAAAGTCATAAAATGGGCAAAACTCACTTAACAAATTCTTACTTAGCAACAGAAACATTTGGCTCAGCTATGGTCAAAAGGCAAGGACTACCTGTAATGAGTTGTCTTAGAGCTTATACTTAGCCAAAGTCTGGGTCCAATTTCCCACTGTTACACTCACCCTACTAAATCAGGATTTTCCTAGAGTGGCTGACTGACAGCCTGCTGATCCTTCAAAGGAAGGTTGGCAAATCAAATAGGTTTTCCAGTCCAGGTATAGAATCCAAGAGGGCAGCCTAGTATCCTAGTATCCTAACCCAAAGGCAGCCTAGTATCCTAAGGATGTACCTTGTGCTCAGGAATCCATAATCCACTTCTTTTTCCTTCATCTCTATATAATACATATAACTCTTTAAATGTCTGTTTTATTATATGCAATATTTTATTACTCTAACTGTATGTATTGCCTTTTCTCATCAATTCACAGTGAAAATGTTGTAGCTTTTTAAATTTCATGCTGATTTGTGTGCGTGGGGGGGAAGGTCTTTCTAGAAGAAGTTAATTTATAGATTATATGAAATAAAAATAATGAATTCTATGCTTGCTTATTGAAGCATCATCTCTTTTCCTTAATGTTACTTTCTTAAGAAAACTGGCCAAAAAGCGAAAGGAGACATTGAGTAACACACGACAGGAAATGACAGTGATGGTGAACTCAATGGATAAAAGCTATGCTGAACAAGGTACCAACTGTGATGAAGCTTTCTCTTTCATGGATACACACAATCTAAATGGGAGATGTAAGTGGAAGTCATTTTAATTTCTGCAGAGCAAATAGCAATGGGAAGTCTGAAAAGCTCTTAAATGCTTGTTACTCAGTCCATGGGCTCCAAGTGCAACATTTCACATCATGTGGCAAGAAGGTGGAATTGAATCTTTGATAAAGAAAGTTTTGTATTTATGCCTTTCCCTTGTTTCCTAATAAAAACCAGTGAGATCAGTGCAGTATGTGTTACACTCCATTTCCTCATTTATTATACAAAGCTGCCTGATAGCCTTTACATTTTGGTGACAATTTTTAAGAAATATCAGAATACATGCGAATGGTGGGTCTTTAGCTACAACTGACAAATTTCACAGTTCCTACCATAAGAGAGTTCAGTAAATTGATATTTGTTTTGGAGCCAGTCTGATTGATCCAGGTTTCTAAGACTAAAATGGTATTTAAGATAAGAGTCCATGCTGCTTTGATATTTTGTGTCAGAAAGATTAATTAAAGCTGTGAATATAGGAAGCTACCCTATCCAAGGTCAGACAATTTGTCCATCTTGACAATATGAACTATTTAGAATATTTCCAAAAGAGTACAATTCAAAGATATAAGAGGCCACAACTTCTATAGGATTTTGAGTAATGCCTCAACTCATCAAGAGTACATAAGATAAAGCTGTCTGACAGCAGTTTTCCGAGGTCTCAGACAATAATCTTTAAACAGGTCTCAGCGTTGCTATTTGAAATCTATTCAACTGAAGATGCCAGGAAATGAATTAGAGTCTTCTTGTGAACTCTTCAGTTGCTATACTACTTTTACAACATGACAAAAGCTATACAAAAGTATTTTTATTGCTATTTTTAAAGGAAAAATTTATCCAAGTGAAAATATAAAATTCATATAAACTATAGGACAATAGTTCCATGGAAGAGGATTCAAAAGTGTCTGTTAGGACTGTAAAATGCTTTATAGATGCCTTGGAACACAGAGATGCATGAATATAACACTTGTTTGCAACTGATTAAAGGAATCCCCTCCTTTCCTGGACCATATGGGGACAGCAGAAACCTATTCATAACCGCCACACTATTCCAAAAACGGATACATATTAAAAGTCCTTTAGATCAGTTCAATTCAGTTAATGGGCATAAGATTGTAGCCTAATTAAAAGCATTTTTGGACTAAGTTCTTTCCCAAAGTTGCCTTTAGCAGCTTGTAGTTCTTTCCTCCACTGTTCCTTCCAGTATCATTGAGAAGAAATCCATATTTCGTCTCCATTTTATTATGGATAATAGATGTGGCAAGATATATATACAAAACTGGGTCATAGAGTTCCTGATTGCAAAAGGCACCTTACAAAGCATGCAAGAAGATGAAAGAAACACAGTATCTATCTAAAAAATCCCCACAAGATATTTAAATATTGATTATCAGGTTTAACAAGATTCATAACCTAGGAGTGTGAAATAAATAAGCTATTGTTTGCTGATACTTTTGTTTAGATTTACCTCATAGTGTTCTCTTTCCAGCTGTATCGTCACCCTCTTCCTTTACAATGAAAACGAACACCCTGAGTACAACTGTTCCCAATTCATATTATCCAGGTAACCAAATATTTCATTGGTTTTTAAATACTGTAAATAGTTTACTTTTATAACAATCTCTTAGAAACCATGAGCTCTTTTCCAAATTCAAGCAAAGTTCTATAGAGCACTGTTTCTCAACTTAGTCACTTTAAGATGAAGGACTTCAGCTCCCAGAATCCTCCAGCCAGCTACACAGAGAGAATTAGAAGAGAATACTTACTTCCTTGAAGCCTCGTGGAGTAATGGCTACCACAAGAGAATAAGAAGCTTGAGTGTGTCTCTAATGAACACACCTGGCCATCATATCTCCACTATTCATGTTTTAAGTACAGACTGAAATACTGAACATGACCAAAGTTTAAACACATACTTGAGTATTACAGTATATTCTTGTGATTGCCCACATATATAAAATACTTTTTAAAAAGCTAAATACCATTTGCATGAAATAACTTTCTTATTAGAGTTTTTCACACTTTGGAAAGTGACTCTAAAGAAATGCTGCAGACTTGGCTTGAAAACTGTTCTAAAGCATTTAAAAGCCATGTTTAAAGCATGGCTTTTCTAGGCTTCTGAATGAATTTCAAAAAAGATGCCATTCCTTTAAGGAATCCACTTATTAAATCAAGGTGACTGTTAAAGGAGCCAACTTGTTTTCTTCTTTTCTTTGTGGAAAAAGTTGGGCTGCTTTAACAAATAGAGATGTTGCAATTGCACTTCTCCAAAAATACTTTCAAAGTGTAAAAGCTCTATTGCTTATAACTCAATGGCTTTCTGAGCAAAAAGAAAATTGGAACATTTGCTCGTTATTTACTTCTCTTTCTCTTTTTACCTTTTCTTCATTGTCCTGCTTATGATGTATGACAGATCCATTTGTGCCAACTGCAATTTTAGGTGAGAACATTTCCCTTTATCAATATCTGTTGCAAAAACAATACAAGTTCAACCTAGGTAGTGAAACATTGTACTTAAACAAGTGTAATATTCTACTCAAAATGTGCAAACTATTCTGCATTTAACATTCAAATACTGGTTATCACCCTCGGCTTTATTATCATAGGTGATTTAGTAGATACAAGATTTTTATTGGTCATATTTATAAAGTAATCAAACAACGCAAGTATGGTAGTCAAAAATTCAACATAATTTTAATTTAGTCTATAAATAAATTAGATTTATGAAATCTATAGCATTATAAATATTTTCCACTTTTTTAAATTTGTGTATCACAAATAAATGGGATTATTTGAACAATAACATATAATGTACCACATCCCATATAGGTGGAAATACTTACTGTACTAGAATTCTGAGATGAGAAACATTTTTTTTTACCTTTCTTTTTGGAAGTTGAAAACTGATTGTCCAGTAAAAAGACAATGAAGGGAAATGAGTTAGCCATGCTAAGATAACAAAAATAGCATGAAATGCTACTGCACATAAAATAACCAAAATGGGCTATGCTTTGTACTACTATACTAATCTTAATCTAAACCAAGAAAAATAATACAATACCATGCAATAAGAATTTCATTCCCGTATTTAAATTGCTGCTGCTTTTTTCCTTGTCCTTATTGGTGTATAATTTTATTGTATGAAGAAAGCAGAAATATTTTGGCCTTAAAACACTGGTACAGGAATCTGTCAAATCATAACCTAAGTTGTTTTTAAAGTACTGAAGTCAAAAGTGATTTTTCTTTTGTTTTGTCATAAACAAAGGCAAAGGAAATTCATTGTGCTTGACTCAACCTGTGATTTCCCCCTCCTCACCTCTTAAAAACATAAGAAATGTTGTAATCTAATCTTATCTTAGCAAAGATAATTATAACTGGTTTATAAGAAAATAGTTTCTTATAAATTACTGATAAGGACTAGACCTATATAACTCTATTTGCTTCTTAATTAGCACAAAAACAGCATCTCATTCTTACTCTTTCAAAAGCATACATACTTTCAACTTTCAGCATAAGCCTGAAGAAAAGGTACCTCTACTTAAAAAGTACAAAAATCTTAAAGCAGATTCAAGTTTTTAAGGCTCACACAGAAGTATTAAAACCAAGATAGGCTGCTTCATTAAAAGCACAAAGGTGCTATATATGTCTAAAGTCTGAAGCTCCCCTTCGGAATAAATAATAAGATTTTGATGGAATATTATAATATACTTTATTGTTGAATATATTTGAATCTTTGGCTGTACCTTATAGTTGTTAGAAACTACTTTTTCTCTAATGGAAAAGAGAAAATTATTAAGCAAACATTTTCACAAAAGTGCATGTCAAGATACTGTATTTTTATAGCACCAATTAATGAAGTGTTTTCAAGAATTATTTTGTATAATTTTTAAAAAGAAACTTTTGGTCTTTTAGAACTATTTTAATTTCTATCCTAAGACATTTCTAAAAGCCTAAAACTAATAATCAATTGTAATATCAAAGAACTGTATCACTGTTTATTTATATGCATGAATTATACCTCCAAACTCTAAACTCTTTGTGGCTTACTTTACAGACCTAATACCAACCTAGGATTTATTGTTAGGAGCATAATTAAGCATAGGACTTAGAAAGAGTATACCTCTATTTCTTCTTTTGCAAGAAGTATTTTGTTTTCAATATTTGTATGTATTCCCAACAAGTCATAGTCTGTTCAGATGACTAGCAAATAAATGAAAGTCTTGGTTTGTGTTGAAAATTGTCTGATGTCAGGGGGACTCTAAGTCACAAAAGTGGTACTGAGAGGAATTGTTTTCTGTTTAACTCGTAATAATGCCATTAGAATGTCAGAAATGGTATAGGGTCTCCTGATTTGGGGGGGGGGGGNAGAAATGGTATAGGGTCTCCTGATTTGGGGGGGGGGGGTTGGACTAGATGACCTACAAGGTCCCTTCCAACTCTTAATCTGTTACTATTAATGCAAGCTTTTTCAAACCAAATAACTCCATTCAGTTCTTGAATAGGTCATTAGATAACCCATTTTAAAAAAATAAGGGAGGGGGGAAATGAAATAAATTTAAATCAGATTTAAATCATTTTAATAATTTTCCCTTCTGTTACTTTAAAATGATTGTTAACATGCAATTTTTCCTGTGCAAGAACTGACTATAATTACACATCTGTTTGAAGTAGCAATTCTTGGATAGTGTTTTTCATGAAAACTAAGTGATTGCAATATAAGGCCAAGGTAAACAATTAAACTGTTTTTTATTGTCATTAAATTACAGATATGAAATATTTTTTTACATTTAAAAAAAATCTTCAATAACATTAGCATAGACATGCCGACCAAAGTCCAAGCAAGTGAAACTGATGTAAACAGTTTTACTGTATCCATTTCTGTGCATTTTTTATGACAGTGCCTTTTTGTAAATAAATTCATCTCAGACCAGCAAGAGCAGCACTATTCCCATGTAATTCATTTAATATGGAATGTCTCAGATGTAAATTAAAAATCAGGTAATACAGTGGAGTGCAATATATCTTCAAATTGTAGCATTTCAGGGGTGGAACTGGCCTTTCAAGCATTTTTGGAAGACCATGTCTGGACACCCATTCCATACTAAACTATGTATTCTACATTTGAAATTTGGCTTTCTGAAACAATTCAGCCTGAAACCTCACTATTAGAGGTTAGCTTCTCATCAAAGATCCTCTTCACTTGAACTGAAATCAGTAACTAGGCTTATGATATTTCAGTCAATTTCTTACCATATTGCTATCTTGTTCTGAAATACAGCAAAAAAAATAAGTAGATGTAAGAATTGGTAACTTTCTGAGCAACCAGAAAGCCATCAACTATGTTTCACATATTGGCAATGCAATTTAGAATTTCATTTCAATCTGCACTTTTAAAGGAAATTGATAACTGTAGTATCCATGCAGATGGGATAACCAGATGTACCATATGTACTTCTTTATGAAAAAGTATGTTTTTAATATACAGAGGGATCTCTAACAGAAATAATTGTAATAGGCTTTGTATGAATATATAATATAAATACAAAAGTTGTATTGACTCATTTTTGCAGCTACTCCTGCTACTTAACTATAATATAATAACCTAAAATAAAAATAATTAAGTCTTTGCATACTTTATTTTGAAATCTCATAAACCAATTTCCAACCCTCTGTTTCTTTCTTTCCTTATTTTCTTATTATTTTGTCTTTTTGTGTCTCAGCCACCTTGTAATATTCAGGTGCCATTTCAGCGACAACATATTGTAACAACACTTGTATATCGCCTTTCATACCATGCATCCTAATGCCATGCATCCCAGTTTTGTTGAAGAGGAGCTAAAGGGAACTTGGTATATCAGTATTTATATAGATTGGCCCACCCCAGAATCTGGGGAAAAACTCCCATGTATATATGGCATACATTTGCTATTCTGTATATTCAGAGTTAGGATTTAAAAAATTCACTAACTGCTTATGGGAGCAGTGCAATCCACTAGGCCAAAATAATTTAAGTAATGTTGGTGTTCTTTTCTTTATTATGTATAGAACTTTATGTCTATATTCTGATTTTCATCCAATGTAGATCATCTGACTGATCTTAAGAACAGGGATATTCACTTTGTAACTCCCCCCAAATTTAATTAAGACTCCCAGAGCTTCTCCAAAATATTATTATCACATAGTAATTTTAAATGTAATAGAAGGGAAAAATTCTTCAGTACTTTGGAAATAATCATAGTATGGAGACTATATGTAATAAAATCAATTCACATTAAGCTTAGTTTTAATCCTGATTTAGATTCTTCCCCCATCTACTCTTCTCTCTCCCTCTCTCTTTCCTGGCAGGGATGTGGTTCCTATACATCATTTAAGGATCCAGAAGTTTGTATAATATTAATTAAGAAATTAGAGTTTGTAGGCAAATCTAAAAGTATTTTAGTTTTGAATAACTGGATTCTAAAATGTGACTGGGACCTCAGGGTATATTGCCATGGAAACAAAGGAAATTATTTAATTCTTAAATTCTTTTTTCATTCATAAATGAAAGGGGAATTTCCACCAATTCCTCCATTCATTCAGTACAACTTCGAAAATTCATCAGAATTCAGATACCAAAGGAAAAGTTTATTTTTAAAAGATGGACTATGGAGAAAAGAGAAAGCCACATTTTATTAAAATCAAATATGTTCAGTTCAAACCAAGAGAAGTTAGGATTAAAACCAATCTCTGAAAATTATATTGTTGTGGGGCTATAGGTTAACATCTACTAAGTAAGAATAGTGAAAATCATGTTTTTCAACTGTCCCTTTCATATACTATTTAATCTAGTAATGTAAGATAGATGGATAGATAAATAATGTATCCCGCTCTTAGATGAACTCTGGTAAATGTTCAGAGGTCTGTATACCTCTCTAGTTTTCCCCAGTGAGTTAAAGGATTCTTTGAATATGGGTCAGGATGAAGATCTGTGCAGTGGAACATTTACTGTCATGCAAAAAGAAAAAGAAAAACCCAACAATAACATTTTAAGTCAGCACCAAACATAGTGCTTTAAAGTTCATTTGCAACTTCTTTACTTCCAAACTGGAAGGATAAAGGATGATTTTTAAAAAAACAATAATTCTTTTATCTTCCTGCTGCTTTTCTCAATATAGCCCAGCAAACAGTCATTCTGCTTCTGTACAGCCTGAATGAAACATCCTAAGGTTTTGATTAGTTTGTTAGTCATTCTAGAGCGGTCTGTCTAAATGCTATTCCTAAAGCATATCAACTTTCCTCAATTTGGCACCTTCTTTCCACTTCCCCCAGCTGGATTGGGCTACAATGCCCAAGGGCAGATATTTGAACTGGGAACTTTGAGAGTTATTTAAGAAAAGGTATTGGGAGAAAGCTACGGTACACATTTCAACACACTACATAAAAAGCAAATAAGTTCTAAACATTTCAATTTATATAATAGAAGGAAATGCTAAAAAATGCTTCTGCTAATAGTTATTCCATTACTTTTCAAAAGTGTTAGGCGGTCTCTAGGTAAGATAAATGCAGACCCAAACCTGGTTCCTTTTTTTCTTCAGCCAGTATAACGTAAAACCAGGTTTATGTTATTCATACATATATTTGCTCCAAGTTTATATTAGTATTTAGAATTAAATATACCATCATTACTAAATCTCCATTAGGCAGATATGCTGGAATTATATTAATGTCAATCTGTTGTTAGTCATATATAATCACTACAAATAGTGATTCATGAATCAAGAATAGAGAAGCTTTATATTGATGACCCATAAGGAGATGCTAAGTGATGGTGTTCAGTTGTCATATTATCTTCTCACTCTGGCACTATCAGAAGTGTTAGAAATGTAGCTCTTAGAAGAGCCATTCAACATCTAGAAAATGTTAAATTAGACACAACTCTTACAACCAAAGGGTTTCATGGGCTGTCTCTCTGTTTTGTCACATGATATTAAATTTATGGGGATCATTAATACAGAAACAATAGTGGGTATTTTTTTTTTCACATAGAAGATTCAGTCTGTAAAACCTGCATCACCTATTCATCCTTAATAATCCAGTCAGCAAACCACAAGTAGGCTGTCATTTAATCTGCTTTGATCCCATGTAATAAAATGACCCTGCTTAAGAATTTTTGAATAACCCATAGTTTTAGAAGGCGATATACTTGTTTATTTTATTTTTTATTAAATAGCTTTGTAAAGATTAATTTTTACTATTAGAGAAAAACAAAAACATTTCATTCTCACTTGAGGGTGCTTTTTCTTATCACATTAAATTAAAAACACCAATATGATTCAGCAAAAGAAAAAGAACATTTTTCTGGTTGTTCAGCCCTTTATGTTAATAAAATATTCAGTTTGTCTGACAGGAAACTAAACTGAAGGTGCTTAAATTACAACCATAAAAATACCTTGCAATTATTATTGTAGTACTGTTGCTTATGGCCTGTTTCCTTTTTTCTTCTCCTCCTTCTCTTTTTTTCCTGATATGTATCTTCTTTAAAGTGCCAATAAATGGTAAGTTTCCCATTGCCCCATCAATGCTGGGGGGGGTGGGAGATGATTTGCTTCACATCAGTTTGGATCAGTCCAGTGGGGTCATGTTGTATGTTGCCCTGCATGTAAGCTGACATATAACATTTCATGCTTGATGTGATAGACCTTGTCATATATTTATCTAAATTTGCAGCATGCTAACCTCAGTCAAGTATTATCTCAAATACTCAAACCTCAAAAAAGGTTCCTCATAGTTGTTCTATATATTTCCTTTCCTAATGTATCCAATCTCCATTTCCATTTTTCTCTTGCTTAACAACCCATATCATTTTATGCATTTTTAAACATTTTGCTTTTCACTAACATGAGTCCTGAAATATTGTGTAAAATAATAAATAGTATCCTCCTCCAGGAAATATTTAATTATTTATTAGACTAGGACTTGATGAAGTTTCAGTCTGAAATTTCTGAACTATTTAGAAATCAGTATCCTAAAAAAATAAATTTCCCAATGTACTACCTGATAGAGCAAATAAACGAGCAAATAAAATAATAAAATATGGTCTACACATTTTTATTGTCAACTAATAGACCTCTGTCTCTTCCCAATACATTGTGATATCTCAATGAATAAACTACACAGTAGTTACAATTTAGCCCACGTAGACAATGAAAGATGATGATGATGTTAAAAGCCACATTCAAAATTTATCATTAATTTTGTATATCAAATGGAAGTAGTCCGATACTTTATTGCATCTTCTTTCCCTAGATGAAACTCAGACGGTTGGAAGTGACACAAGTAGTCTGGTCCAGTCACATACCTACAAAAAACGAGATCCTGTTGATGTGCCATACCAGACAGGCCAGCTCCATCCAGCCATTCGTGTTGCAGATTTATTGCAACATATTACCCAGATGAAATGTGCAGAAGGCTATGGATTCAAAGAAGAATATGAGGTAAGTAAGCTCCATATAACACATACTATGTTGTGTTATTCTCTTCCAGTTTTTTTTTATTGCAGATAAATTCACTGAAAAGTCATTTAGATTGAATGATGCAATGTGAGGAGGAGACAGTAAAGAACATCAAGATCTATTATTATTTCCAATGTTTTGTTTCCTGCAGAAGCTAACAGATGTGAAGTCAACAAAAAAAATCAGCTCTGGATCTATGTTAAATTGAAAAGGACCATTTCATTTTGATTTAGTCTTTAGCCATGCACTCCTTCCATAGAGCTTCATAAAGGGAAATGATGGTTTGCTTCTGGGCCCCAAGGAGGAGGTGCTACATTATGTAAATCAGGAATGTCAAACTCAAGACCCGGGGACCGGATCTGGCCCGCAGGGTGCTTAGATCTGGCCTGTGTAGCTGCCCTGGAAATAGTGATTTGTTGAATTTATCTGGTACCTCTGCCAGTGAAATGGAGCTAGGGAGGGCTACATGCGACCACCACCCCCGAGCTTCGTGTTCGCTGGCAGAGGGTTGCAGGACATCGTCACAGCTCAGGAGCCGGTTTTCTCTGGCAGAGCACCTGACACAAGTGACATTGAGCTGGCCATGCCCACTCCAATCACACCCACCCCAGCCCCCTGAGATCAAACACAATCCTGATGCAGCCCGCAATGAAATTGAGCTTGACAACCCTGGTGTAAAGCAACTACTCTAGTCGCCTTTGATATTAAGCAATAGGATTCTTGGGGTATTCTGGATCTTGGAAAACTTTTTTCCTTTTCTCTGAATGGAGGTCAATTTTCTTTAAGGAGAAGGGAGAGAAGTTAGCAGGACTTCTTTCTGTCATTCTGACAAATGTCCTTACTAGTGTAAGCATGCTTATTTGAATGTTCATAACTGTTTATTTGAAATAATGTTTACTAAACACTAGCAAAATATAATACAATATAAGATGAAGATGAAAAAGAGAAGATGTAAATAGAATGAAAAAATAAAAAGTGCAGCAAATAGAAAAAAAGAAAGGAAAAAATATTTTAAAAAGTGACTTCCAATCTTCTATAAGGATGTTACAAACAGACTTAATGTCATTCTTCCCTCCTTGAAATTACATTAAAAGGTTTCAACTGATAAATCCCAAAACTATTAATTCAGTTCTATCAGTTTTCAGCAGAAAGTCTCCATAAAAATACTTACTGTCTTTTCCCTGATTAGCAAGTCAGTTTTGTATTCCTTTATTGTATGTAATATTCTGGTGTTATTAATCCTTGACTTGAAATTTAAATGTTGTCATGAACATCTTTTTCTTCCAAACCTTAAAAAAAAAAAAGGCTTCAAGAATGTTCACCTTATTCTTTAAAACATTTCTTTCTTTCTTGTTTCTTTCTCTTGTAAATTCAGTAGTAATCAAAATCTGCATCATTTTCATCTCTTGATGTAATATTTGTATTTATTCTATATTTATTACTATTATTTTATTTTACAAAATTTATACTTTTAGTTTGTTTCACCTCTCCACTCAATTATCCTGAATATTCTTCATAGTTATTTTTCATCTCTTCTCTTATTTCTTCTTTCAGATCTCTTTTAAATGATGGATTCACATTGGCTGTTAATTTCTTAGTTCATCAAAGATTTGTTGAAATACCTCAAGTATCTCTCTTATTTAATATAAATTTCATTACTTTTCTAAAGACAGCCATTTCAATCCAGAAAGGAAAATAACAAGTAAAAAAAAGGACTCCCTCCTTTCTCTAGTATTTAGTCCCATTCGTTACACACAATTCTGTAATCAGATGGTCATTAGCAAATTTCCCCTATCTTTTATTTTGCAAAGTTGTCTAGTCATTTTGTCCAATTAGTAGCAATAAAATTCTTTCCCACTGAGATAAGTTAATTGTTTACTCATTTAAAAAAACTTTTTAAAGCAAATTGAAATTCAGTTAGTCCATTTTAAACTTCATTATTTTAATTCTTGGCTATTTTTTCACCTTTAATTATTTTTAAATCCTTTAAATTATTTCTTTGCTCTTTTCTTTAATCTGGGAATAAAGGATCATTTGCTGGATGGCTAGATTGCTCTGCTGCATCAAAGATCTCTCTTTAACTTTGAAGTTGTTGTCTTCCAAATGGGAGCTTTTGCAAATCTAATGGCTTTTTACAGACTATGCTACCACTGAGAGCTTACCATCTTTCCACAGTCACTGCTGTTCCAAAAATCTATTTCTCAGACTCACAAGACTGAAAGTTCTGCACAACTGTCAGATTAGTGAGAAGTGTGTAGAACTTTCAATCCTGTGGATCTGAGTAGTAGATTCTTGGAGCAGCAGTGGGCCATTTCCTGGCCTTTCCTTACCTGGAGAGGCACTGTTGCTATTCTTAAATTAGACTCATAAATATGAATATTGGTTGTCAGCATATCCTGAAGTATTTTAAGATTTCTAGTCTTTTGCTGGGTAAATGCCATGTGACAGAGATAAGAAATACATCTAATTTGATCATATTATATTTAGCTAGATATTCAAATGACAGATATTTTTTCATTGACTGCTCAGTTTATACTCAATATCATATTACATTGAATGAAATTATCATGAGTCACCCATGCAGAGAAACCGCCATCCTGCACGGGAATTTGTCAATCTTAGTTTTTCCCATCCTAAACAGTTTCTGACATACAGTCAAAGCAACTCTAAAATAATACCAATTTTAAATTTACAAAAATTGAATTGCATGGATTGCAAATATAAAAAGCTGGAAATCTTATGCATGCTTACTTAAAGCTAGGTCACACTGGCCGACAGATGCAAAACGTATGCAAAAAGGATACAGCGGACGAGCAAAATTTCGGGGGTGGCTCCATC